>JAMPIO010000307.1:0-99414 GCA_024699865.1 Aphelenchoides fujianensis
CAGACGAGGACGAGGGTGACGACGATGAGGACGGTGAGTCTCGCTCTGGTTAGTCCATTCATTTATTGTCTTGCTTCCAGACGATGACGGTCAGTGCTAAGGATCAACAGTTCCTCTTCCAACCACCGCGGATTTTAGACGACGACGACGACGATGAGGACGACAAGAAGGCGGCCAAGTGCGTGAACAAGCCGAACCCTCGCACTGGAACCACCGACTGCACGCTGCCGAACGTTGCGGCCTTGTGCTCCAAGTAGGGTCCTTGTTTCGCTCGTTCTTTTATCTTCTTTGGTTTCAGCGCTCTCTACGTTCGTTTACGCGTTTGAAAGACTTTCCATTATCTTGCTTGATGTTTGCAGCAACAACTCATGGAGCAGGAGTGTTATCTGCAGGTAAGGATTGAGTTCTAACGCCCGACTCGTGCCGGTCGAAATCGTTTACTCTTTACACGCTGCTCTACTCGAACCAAACGCCAACCATCGCTTCATCGAGCAGATTGATGGCCCCTCTTTCTTTCAGTGCCATCCGGGCGATTGCCAGAAGGCGCAGCAGAAGAAGGCGGACCGCGCGCGCCGAAAGTCGCGTGCTCGTCGCAACCGCGCGCGCAAGACCAACGGCAAGGGCCGCAGCCGCAAGTCGAAGCCGAGCGCCAAGAAGAACAAGAAGAAGCATTAAAGCGTATGTTGTTGGATGCGTGAAAGAGCAAAAATAAATTCTATCGATCATTCCGTCAATTGAATCTTGGGTGAAGTTTGCTGCGTTCTACGCACTTGCGGAGCAAATGGAAAGATTGACGTCAGGCAGCGGATGGATTGAATGTTTGCGCAGCCGCTTGCTTGAATTCGTCGGCAATCGCTCGGAGCACTGTTGCGAGATCATCCCGCGACATTTACTTCTTCTTCGAGCAAACCGGAAGCTTTTGGTCGTCAAGTGAAACATCGGCCGCTCGGCTCCAAAATGACGAGTTCCATTGGCAGATGCTCGCCGATCGTTCAAGGTGGATGAGGCCGTTCGAATTCTTTTCTTACGTGCATGCAGCAACAGAATGTGCACCTTGCAAACAATCGCCTGTCTTTCGATGACGAACTCTTTATTCTCTGCATCAAGGCACACGCACTCAAACGACTCATTTCCGCTCCGCCAATCCGACGATCGAGTTGTCGTAGTCCAGGTACAAACAATAGTTGTTAAGGATTGCGCGGTTGAGCACGAATTGATCCTCGGCATCCTAATATATGCAATATTACAAAGCATTGATTTTTGAATTTTTATCCCCACCGTATCGGAATAACTCAGATCGATGGAGCAATAAGAGGAGCTGCTGGCTGCAAGTAAAGAGGACAGATAAGAAAAGAGAAAGGAACCAACATGAGTAAGGCGAGATCAGCGACTTCAGGCTGATGGTGTACTCCTTGCCGTAGATTGTGACCTTCAGATCCGGAGGGTTCTGATAGTTGGAGCAGTAGAAGTAACTGCAATTGGACGGGTTATACGTTGAATGATCGAAAGCTCACGTCAGCTGGCCACCAAAATAGGAGTACACGTCGCTGTAGATCTCGTAGGGCACGAGGAGAGTGCCGTTCTGGAGGGAGAAGACGCCCGAGTACGTGTTCTTGTAGGTGTTACTGTTGAAGGTAGCCTTTGATCTGAAACGATCGCATTCAAGAGAGTTCTGCTTAGCGGCAGAAGATTCAAGGAGACCACTCACATCCAAGCCGAGAAGCGATCGCTGTCCTCCGAGGGGAACGTCTTGTACGTTTTGCAGTGGCTCTCATCCTTCCCGCCGAACGTAATGACACCCGCGTTGTCGGGCTCGGTGGACTTCCTGCAACAAACAAGCGAGTGAAAAAGAATGAGTGGAGTGGGAGCTACTGATCGATCCAAACGGTAAGCTGGCGGCCTTTCGGGAGCATCCGCTGGAACGCGTTCTCGCCGCCCGGCTTCAGTCCTAAACACAAACACGAGCATTGGTGATTGCTCGTTCTTTCAGCAACGAACCAAAGAATCCATCCTAAACACGGAAGTTCGATAAAAGCGGAGAGAATCAGCGGCTTACGATCGGAAGCTTCATGAACCAATTGACGGGATCGTCCGACGTGCTCTGCGCTTGCGAGCGGTCCGTCTGCAGGTCGCAGAAGCGAACGAAGCCGTCGAACTCCTGGCCGCCGAGCGTCAGCACGTCCTCCGCGTACTGCCCGTCCGCCGTGTAGACGTTCGAAGAGATGCGGTACCGTTCTCTGCACAATTCTTCCGTCAGATTGACGCTCATCGACGCTTCGGGAAGGAAGAGCTGCTTGATGTAATCGTAGTACCAATCGAGGTCCGGGTTCATCGTCGACTGGTCCAGCAGGAAGAGCTTGTCGCTCTCCAGCACGAGGGCGAGGTCGAAGAACTGCGGCGGGTCGCCGATGCCCACCGAGGTCGTGAGGAAGTTGGCTGCAATCCCCGCTCATCAATGCTTTCCGTTGATCTGCGCACTCACCCGCATAGCCGACCGGTTGGGAGACGACGTCCCCGAGGGCGCCGTTCAGCCCGACGGCCAACAGAGCGACCAAAACGCCGAACGTCATCGTGCGTGTGGACGGCGATCGATTGGACGAACAAACGTGCCACTCGAACAGCCAATTGTCTTTTTTATACGACCGACAAGTGCGCCACCTCCTCGTCGCCTGCCGCCGCAAATGTCAGGCTGATAACCGGGAGACACCCTCGCTTCCTTTCTTTCGTTCGTTAATTGAATTCGCATCATGAGGACGAACAAAAGGGAGTGCTCCGGCGGGCCACGAACTGCGGAGATCCTGTTCGCGTCGATGAAATGCGGGCGTGCAATTAAAAAGACGGAAGACGCCCCCACACGCGCCCTCCTCTTCGAGACCAACGACTCCCGTCTTTTTCTTATCAGCCGCTCCTTTACTCCCTTCCCTGCCCTCGACTGCCTTCCGTCTGCTGCTGCTGCTCGCGGAAAAGGTCGTTCTCCAAACAGTCGGGGGATCTGATTATCGAGCACGACGTGCGTAATCCACTCGGCCGCCCGCCCGCCCTCTTCATCGAATCCACCTGCAGGCCAACAATCAATCCACTGCTCTGCTTTCGACAACGAGAGACAAAGGATACAATTAAGGAGAGGAAGGAAGGAATGTTCGAGTCGCATACAAACGGAAGAGAAGAGACCACCGAAAAGTGAGGAACGAGCGGCGAGTCAGCCGACGGGCAACGGCGAGCTGTTCGGCGGAGTGGGCGAGGCGGCGGCCGGAATGGTCGTTCGAAGGAACGTGGGCATCGTGTTCCCTTGGCCCGCGGGGCCCATCGTCGCCATTTCCATCGGCGGGAAGTCGGTCGCGTTCCCGACCACCATCCCGCCGTCGTTCACGGGCTCGAAGCCCCCGCTGAGGACCATCATGACGAGGAAGATGAGGACGGGAATCGAAAGGAACATGCAGATGATCAGACACTTCAGGGCCATCCGCACGGGCGACGGCTTCACGCGTTTTGCGCGAGAAGAGGAGCCTGAAGCAAAGAAGAGGAATGAACGAATGGATGGAACGTCCGCTCACTCCTGTACGGCTCTCCGATGGCGGGCAGCGGCTTCAGCCCGTTGCCCGCGCTGCCGGCCATGCTCGTCTTTGCACTCAACTGCAAGCGAAGGAATCATTCGTTCGAGATTCATGGCGCTCACCTGTGTGCCCAACGGGCGGGCGGTGGTCGGGCGGATTTTGGGGATGGAGGTGAGGACGGTGCCCGTTGAGATCACGGGCTCACTCACGGGATCGGGGCTCGGCTGGTCGGGGCGGGGCGAGGCGGGAGCGCCCAGCGGGTGGTGGATCGGCGGCAGACGGGCGGCGTAGAGCGGCCGGGCGGGCGTCTTCACGCGGCCGCTGCTGCCGAGCCGCGAGGTCGACTGGCTTCTGTTCATCGCCTAGGGCGCGAATGCACTTTATTCGTTGAAAAACAAGAAAACCTCCGAGAGATGGCCACAATTAACGCAAACAAGCAGCTAATTGCCGCGGTTAGTGAGCACGCACGCCTAATCACCCCCGAAATGCGGAACAAATCACAAGATTCGCCTCAGAACTTAAAAGTCCCTCCGCTTATCCACTCGAACCACGCGCCGACATCCCGAAAGCAAGCGCACAAGTGGACGGCCGAACGGAACACCGGTGAGCGGCGGACGGAAGCCCGTCGTTCCCATCGGTCCGCCCACCTTCCATCATCCTCCCACCGGCCGCCAATCCACACCATAGCAACCGTCCCTCCTGCCGCCGTCTTCCCGCCGCTCTGTGCGTCGATTCGAACAAGAAAGTAAGCAGAAATTAGAGCGAAATGGCCCCGAACTCCCGGCCAAACACCAACCGTCTTCTCTTTTCGCAAGACGCGAGATTCGCTGGGAACGTTGAGATCGGATGGATGAGGGCAGCAAGGAATGTTGACGCTGCTTGCATTCTTTAGCTTGTGTTGAGATTGAAGCTGTTGCGTCTATCGGTGCAATGGGATAAACGCATTGTTCTTCTCGTTGCGCATCCCTCACTGCAACGTTTCATTCTTCTTGTTGTTGTCACCGCCTGTTCGACCGTTGACCTCCGAGTGTCCGTTGGGTTCGGCCTCGAACGAAGGTCATCGGTTTGGCGAAATCGAATTTCGGGTTTTTGTTTTCGCTTTCTGCAGATGGCCGCCGCCGCCGCTCTTGCCGCCCTTCCCGCGAACGACAACGCCCTTCCGCCCGGCGAACAAGTCGGCGGAACGGGCGGACGGAAAGCAGAAGAAGATTGTCGCCACTGCTTTCACTCCCGCCGCTTTAAACGACGACCTTGGCAATCGGCGTTCCAACTGGTTTCGCCCGGCGGAAGTTCGCCCTTCGAAGGCTGCGCGCAAACCGTTGAACCGCCCGTTCGCTCGCCGCTCGCGTGTTTCGCAGTTCAAGTGAACTCCTCCTTTTGGCTGGGCGACGACGATTGATGCGGAAAGACGGCGAGGAGGTGGCTGCGAGAACTCCCGCTCTTCGTACTGCGATTTGTGATCACTCCGCTAATTAGTTCGTGATTGCCGCATGGTGCGAGGAAGCAGTTGCACAGTAAGAAACACGAGTAAGATGATAGGAGAAAGTAGAAAGTATCCATTGAGTGAAAGATCAAATGAACAACCTGCTAACACACGAGTGAGTGACCACGAGCCATCACTCGGATGGTGGACGTCTAATTAGCGCGGCTTATGAATCCCGCAGCTCGTGGAAATTGGATTAACCCCCGAATCGACTCGAACTTTCCGTTCTTTCGATTTTGATTAGCCGCGAAGGTCGTCGGAAGATTGAAAGAAGCGGGGATTTTGATTAGTTTCTTTCTGCTTTGAGCTCGTGGCTCTTCTGCTTTGCTCGTTGCATACAGGGCGGACAGGTGCTGGTGTGGATTTCAACTCGTTCGATTCGATTGTTCGAGACGCTTTTCATCGGGTGTAATCGAACAAATGATTGGTTTAAAGAACACGTTGTTGTCTGAATTTCAACAATTGAACTCGTCAGAAGTGATTATTTCGATTCGATCGGGGCGCAGACGCCCGCTTCGGGTCCCGGCGTAACAATCGAGTCCGCCAACCGACCCACTAACCTGCTCGCCGCTTCCCAGAAGACGGCGGACGGGCAGCGTGCGGAAGACAATGGATGACTCGTTTTCTTCCTCCAATTTGAGCGGCGAACACAAAGCGCTCCCTCGCCGCTTCGTCCGCTCGTCCCTCCGCCGTCGCCGCCGTCTGCTTATTGCCTCCGATTGATTGCGAGCAGCAGCGTGGAGGAGGGAGGGAGGATCAAACACCAGAGAAGCGACCGCGAGCAATTCGAACGCAAATTTCGAATCGAACTCGCGGCCAATTACGCTCGATGGAGAGCTGCAGAATTGAAATCGCTTTCAACAGATGACTTTTTGCACCCTCGCAAGGAACTTCTTTCTGCTGTTCGGTCGTCCGATCGGCATCGCCGTCCGCCGGGGGCCCGATTTAGGCGGCGCAACCGGTTCAGCGGCCTTCCGCCCGTCCCGTCGACTGCAGCCGGCCGGCCGGGAGCGGAGTAATAAACGAGTGTAACAAGCGGTTTGTTCGTGTGTGTTGTAAACAATCGAGAAGTCCCGAATTCGAAGCGGAGATTCCCGGAACGGCGGGGCGGCTGCTTAACGACCGGGCTGTACGAATTCCAACGGAAAGCTGAACCGAATGGTTTGCTTACGGAAGGGCGGAGGAATGAGGGCAGCTGGTGGAGAGGTGGGAGTGAACCCATGGGAATCGATCACCCGCTTCCGATTTGATGGCCGAGCGGCTGCATTGGGCGGCTGCACACACGCCCGCCATCGTTCCCACCGGCCGACTTCCGCGTGTGTTTTTTGCGCGGTTTGATTGACGACCGCCGCTGAACTGCGGAGCGGTTTCGAACGGCCGCAGTTTACGAGGCGGCTGGCCGACAACCGAACGCGAGGGAACGCCCACCGAATTCCGCCCGCTCGCTCGGTCGCCTACGGTGCGGCCCGAATTCCCGACTGTTGTCGGCGAAATTCGGTCGACCCCCGCCTTCTGCCGGGGGTTTTCGGTCAGCGACGTCAACGGGCCGACGGGTCGCTTTCGATGCGACGCGCGAAGCCCAAGCGGCAATTGATGAGCGGCGGGCGAGGGGGCGAGGGGACGAGGCGGAGGTGCGCGGAGGCGGTGGAGTCGTGTACGCGCGGCGACGGTGGAACCAACCCCCGCCCCCTTGCGCCCCGTTCGTGCGCGCTTCCGCCGCCCCAATCGACCCGCGCGGCCCTCCCACCAGCCGAAGAAGGTGAAAGTGAAGTGGGCGTATAAAAGCGACGCGGGCCGTTCGGTTGTCCTCGCACTCTTCTCGTTTACCGCTTCGCCTTCTTGAGCAGCGGCAGCAGAAGACTGTAGCAATCGTTCAGGATGGATTACGAGGGCAGAATCAAGGCGTACCGCTTCGTCGCGTACTCGACGGTCGCGTTCTCGGTCATCTCCGTGGTGACCGTGTGCTTCACTCTCCCCATGCTGCACAGCTATGTGCAACGAGTGAGTGATTCGATGGACCGCGAGCTCGCCCTCTGCCGCGTAAGCCTTCCGTTTCCTCATTCCTCGCGTTCATCGACCGCTTGCAGGGCTCGGCCAAGGACATCTGGTCGGAAGTGAGCCACCTGAAGAGCATCCCGGTCGCCAACAACCGCACCGCCCGTCAAGCCGGCTACGGCGACGCGGGAGTGAGCGGCGGATCGGCCAGCAGCGGCGGCGGTTCGTGCTCGGAGTGTTGCAGTGGCGGTCAAGCCGGCCCCCCGTAAGCGACTCGGCTTTTGCTTGAACCATTTCTGATCGCCGTCGTTCTAGTGGCCCGCCCGGCCAAGCTGGCCGGCCGGGTAACCAAGGTGCCCCCGGAGGTAACGTTCTGCTCATCTTAATCGTGTTCATCCTCTCGTTTCAGCCCCCGGACAAGTGAGTAGTAGTTCCACCAAACGAGCGAGCTTTCGGTTTTGTGGCCGAGAGCCCGATCGTCGGACTTCTTTCGTTCGTTCACTCATTCCTGCTGCTTTAGCCCGGCCGCCCTGCCGTCCAGCCCTGCAACCAGGTCACGCCGCCTCCGTGCCGGTAAATCCCCACTTTTACGCTTTATCAGGATCTTTCACTAATAGTCCCTCCCCGCGGGTCCCCCTGGTAAGTCACTTTAACGATCGACCACTTTAACCCTATCGATTCTAAGGACCCCCTGGACCTCCCGCAAGTTATAGAGGAATTAGATGGTGCTAATACTTTGTGTGTAGGGCCCTGCGGGCGATAAGGGACCGGATGGACGTGAGTTTCACTCATTTTCATAGTTCACTGACAGATTTCGATTTTTTAGACCCCGGACAAGGTGGGGCTTGTTTTAGCCCGCTTTTCACTGATGTTTTATGATAGGTGGAGGCTAATCTCCCTTGCCTTTAACCAGGCCCGCCGGGCCCGAAGGGCCCGCCTGTTCGTTAACCTTTTTAGGCCTTGATTACAGTCGTTCTTAATGCAGGGCCCGTCTGGCGCCCCTGGACAGGTAGTTTAAAGTGTTTAGAGCCTCAATAATTGCGTATTACTTTCAGCCCGGATCTCCTGGCCAAGTAAGCACGTTTCTGAGCTGGTGTTTAGTCATTATGACTGAAAACCGACTCAACGGACTTCCACCCACCTTCAATCACTTTCCCTTGCTTTAGCCCGGTCAATCTGCGCCCTCGCAAGACTCTGGCCCTGTGAGTTTTGAGTAGACGAGTGAATCCAATCAATCCACGTGTTTCAGGGCGCTCCCGGTACGTTAGCTGCAGATTTTGGTCGTTGGACGTGAAGCACTCGCTTCTGCCCACTCATCCACTCACTTCTTATTTGTTCGTTCCTCATTGTCGACTTTTAAGGTCCCGCTGGATCAGCCCGGCCCTCCCGTGAGTCATAAGCGAGCGTTAGAACTGATGTTATCCTCGCTGTTTTTCAGGGACCGCCCGGTGAGTACGTGGCAACGAGTAGTGAACTGTTCAACGCCTACTTTTAAACCACTTTTATCTAACCTATCTTTTCATAGGCCCGGCTGGCCCTGTTCTCCTGCCTTCCTCATTTAGAACCTGGCGGCCCTGGCACCCGTAAGCCCTCTCCCTAATGACTTCAGTGACTGACTATCTGTGTGTTTTCGCTGGACCGAAGGGCCCGAACGGCCAACCGCAAGTTTTCCAGCCACTCCTGATCGTTTCTGATGTGTGCAACTCTTTAGTGGTGCCCCTGGCAACGATGGCCAGCCGGGAGGTTAGTTACCGCTTGTGTGTCATCTTATAATCCGTTTGATTCAAGCCCCTGGCCAGCCGGGATCGGACGGAAACGCGGGAGAGAAGGGAATCTGCCCCAAGTACTGCGCCATCGACGGCGGCGTCTTCTTCGAGGACGGCACTCGCCGGCGTTAAGCGCGTGGCTTCGGGCCCGCGAGTCGAGCGGCTTGCCGCGTTCCCCGGTCACTCTCTCCTTTTCATCTCCGTTCTCTTCATCCAAACTGCCATTCAACCGTTGTTGGAGCCGCATCGGCGACTGTCCGCTCGCAAGGGCGTTTTTGATCGCCATCCCGTCCAATAAACGACCATGCAATAGAGTTCTGCTCGGCTTAAGCGATTGGGTGGGGGGATAGGAAAAAGTGGGGCTGGAAGGATGAGCTGGGGGAATAAAGAAGCGGGAGGACTCACTTTTTACATTGCACTTCCCCACCGTACTCCCTCTGACCAAATGAACACTTCCTGCCAGGAGTGAGGGATGCGGAGTGATTCAACGTTTGTCGAACAGAACAGTGGTGTTCGAACAAGAGGGCGGTGGTCCGGAAATGAACATGCGAGAGAAGGGGTGTGTTTTGAACTCGTTAGCAGCAACGTTTGACATTCGCATTGGAATGCTTCACTGCATCAATTCGTATGATTGAGCGTTCGATTTGCAGCGTTCATTTGAACTCACAACAAACAACGGACCAGCCACCAAACGAACAAGGGGAGAAACGAACGCCTACGGGCGTGAATCACGTCCACTTCTTCCCACACGCAAAAAACAACTCCCATCCCCCCCTCATCCTCCGCTCTGCTTTGCGTTGCGCAATTACTCGTGGATTCCCCGCGTCGCCTCGAGCGATGAGCTGCGGACAGTCGCCCGTTGAGACCACCGCCGATCGGGCAGAACGTTCACCTTCAGCCCGATCGATGTGCTTATGAAAAATCCGGTCTTTCTCTGCGTGTGGAGGTGTTTGTGTACGAAAGATTCAAACGCCCGACTGCAGCGGAGATTAAACGCCGTCGTTATGAAAGGGAGAGAAAGCGGAACGACGCCCGCGCGGCTAAACGGTCGCTTCTTTCGCTCGATTGTTATCTTTCGTTTGGGTGCGGGTGTCGGGGGATGAACGCCTCTTTGAGCTTGAGCAACCTATGAGCGTCTGTTGTGAGCAACAACTTACTGTTGTTGTGAGTAAACAATCCACTCGACTCGACTCGTCGTATAGTCGACGGACGAGCGGACGGAAGAAAGGAATCGACGGGAGGTAATTGAAATGAATCACGGACGGTCGGCGGGCGTATACGACCGCCCGGTAATTACCGCCGAGTGCGGGGACTCGCAGTCGAGATTCGACTCGTTGCTCCAACGAACGGCCGACTTCCGCCCCGCACTCGACCCTCGACATCGACACCACGGGCGCGCGACGGGCGGTGGGGCGGCGGGTCACGCTGGCGGCGGCCGCTTTGTCGGCGGAACCCGTTCGTCCGCTCGCTTAATGAATTCCCGGAGCCCGCATTGTCTCGTCGCCCCGTCGACCCCGTCGCCGAGCGGGGCGATCGCTCGTTCGAAATTGACGGCCGCTTTATGACGGCGAACGAGTGACGTGCGTCTTTTGTTCAATTCGATTCGACGGGTTGATTGCAGCGTGTTGATTGCGGCGAGTTCAAATGAACAGGTGATCCAAACAAACGAATTAAATGTGGAATTGATTGACCGGAAGGAGCACTTTTGTTGTTGACTCTCCTTCCATCGCTTACTGTAAGCACTTGTGGCCTTGGACTTCTGCACAGCGCAACGCGAACGACGCTAATGATGGCATGCCGACCAAAAGCGGCCAAACGAAACCGTCCGAATGCAAGCGGAATTCCCGCTAACCGACTACCTGGCTGTAAATCAGAAGGCGGGAACTGGTCCCCGATTGCCAACCGAAACGATCTCCACCGAACGGACGGCGGTGTAAACAACGGCGAATTTGGTGCGGAATTCGGACAAACCGGTTGGTTGCTGATCGTTTCGGGCCCGCGCCGCCGATCGGGCGTTTCCGCCGTCGATTTCCATCTTTTCGGTTTAAAACGCGCGAAAATGAACGACCTCGTCGACTTCGCACGAAACGCCCGTTCTCGCCGCCCGTCCGGTTCGCTTGCGGCCTTGAGCACGGCGAACGTCGGCCGCTCGACAAGAAATGAACAGGGGACCGGCAGAATTCAATGCCTGGACAAGTGAAGAACGAAGTTGAAGGGTAAAATCAAGAGGATGAATGCAGAGCCATCTCTGAAGATGTGCTGAAGTTAACGAACTGTTCGATTGCTTTCTGTAGTCACCGCGGCTTGCTTCTTGCGGCCAAACTAAACTATGAAATTGCTGGGATTGGCCGATCAGAAGCAAGACGAAGAGCACAAAACGAATGGATGCTGCGGATTTGTGGCCGTCGTTGCTCGTCAGGAACACAAACGGCCCTATCAATCAGTTTGAACGTAAGCGATGTGCAATTGTTGCGCTTTCAACGGGAAAGAGGGACTTGCGAACTGGTGGATTGAGCTAATGCGGAATAGAAGTGCACTGATTGCCCGGATGATCGCAGCTTACAGCGATTTTGATACCGGCGACCACTTGCAGCGGTTGGAAACCGTTGATTCGACGTCGCTGCTGACATTTCAGTTTGTGGCTTTCATTTGTCTACGGCTTCACTCATTATTCCTTGTTGCGCGGCTTTCGAGTTCCTCGACTCATTCTGTCGCTTCAATCCACCACTTCAGCGGATCACTCGATGCACTGGACTTCGTACTACCCACTGTGCAGCCATCACCTCGCTCGTTTTAATCGTAATGAACGTCGATTACCCGAAGGACGAGTGCGCGAAAGTGAAACGAGCGGCCGACGGGCGAATGGCTGCGGAAGGAAGCGGCGGAAGGACGGCGAGGGGAGGCGGTCGCGCACGCCGCCCGCTTTGTGTCGCGCACACGCCCCTTCGGGCGCGTATAAAAGCGAAAGGTGGGGGAGGAGCAGGTCGCAGTCGCCCCGTTGTTCGCTTCGAATCAACCCGACGACCCTCGCAATGCACGAAGCCAAGTTGGTTGTCGGAGTCGCGTCGGCCTGCTCGGCCTTTGCCATCCTCGCCGTTCTCGTCGTGGTCCCGTCGTTGTACAACACCATCAACGACGTGAACCTGCGCGTCCAGGAGGGCGTGTCCAAGTTCCGCGTGGACACGGACTCGGCCTGGACGGAGCTGATGGACGTCCAGCTGTCCGTCACGCCGCCGTCGCGCCCCCGCGAGAACCCCTTCAACAGCATCTTCCGCCAGAAGCGTCAAGCCAACGGTGGACTGCCCGCCTGGTGCCAATGCCAGCCGTCCGTCCCGACCTGCCCGCCTGGTGAGTAGTCCGCCCTTTCCACTTCCCCAAACTAATCCAAACAATTGCAGGACCGCCCGGCCCGCCTGGTTTGTGTTCGATGACGTCACTTCAAGTAGCTGATGGTGCATTTAGGACCCGCGGGACCGAATGGCCAACCGGGACAGGTGCGTAGAGCGTGTAATGAACTGAAATAATTGAAATTATTGCAGCCCGGAGGCCCTGGCCAAGTTCGTGCCTTCACTCGTCTTCCCGCTCACTCCTCCTTTCAGGACGGTCAACCCGGAAGCGCGCCCGAGCCGTGCCCGCCCCAGGACACCCCTGCCAGTCCTGCCCCGCTGGACCCCCCGGTTTGTGCTCTGTAGACGGTCACAGAGTGGCTAATTGGAGAGCATTTAAGGACCTCCCGGCCCCTCTGGACCGGCCGTAAGCTTTAGATGACTTTAGACATGAGTGTTAATGCATATCCTTGAATTAAGGGGCCCGCCTGGCCCCAACCGGGACGGGCATTCCACACACACCAAGCACTTAGAACACACTCGTTTAGTCAAACCGCCCGTTTAGCCTCCCGGAGTCGGTGGAGGACAAGGCCCCCCGTTAGTTTCGGTTTAGTGGATCGGTAGTGATGCGGAGAGTTGCAGTGGGCCTCCCGGCCCGGCTGGAGACGCTGGAGGTGGGTAGTCCTGACTAGAAACACCTCCTGATTGTACTTTGTTGCAGCCCCTGGCCAACCCGGTCGTGAGAGCGAAGAAAATGAGTAGAAAGTGTAAGGAGTGGTTCGTTTAAAGAGCCTGGCGCTCCCGGAGACGAGAGGGGCCAAGATGGAACCCGCTCTTCGAGCCACCCGGGCCCGCCGGGGCCGAGCGGACAAGCTGGACCTCCTGTAAGATCTTTAAAATTAGTCTAAAACAGGTCAATAATCCATATATTTGAAGGGGCCGCCGGGTCCGAACGGAAACCCGTTTGTTTGGTCATATTTAGGTCATTTTTAATGTCTCGTATTAACTTTAGGCGGACAACGAGGAGGTCCTGGGCCGGCGGGACCTCCGTAAGCCTTCAATTTCACGCTTAGAATCACTCACATGCATCGTTACAGTGGGCCCGAGTGGTCAGCCTGGTCAAGTGAGCTCATAGAAGTGATAGAACTCCCTAGTAATCCTCTTCGTTTCTAGCCGGGCAGCGATGGCAGCCCTGGCCAGCCGTATGCGCTCGCTGTAACGTCCCTCAGCCTCACTCAACATCCTTTTCAGCGGATCTGCCGGCCTTCCGGGATCGGACGCCAGCTAGTGAGTGGCCGAAAGTGAACTTCTCAGCTTCATCCCGCCCGTTTGCAGCTGCCCGTGCCCGCCCCGCACGTCGGTGTTCGTCCGCCGTCAGTAGGCGGCTGGAGAAGCGAGTGGACGCTCTCGGGCTCCCTCCTCCTTCTTTCCTTCTCTCGCTCGTCCAAATGGGTATCCTCTTAAGCACGACACTGAAAAGTGCAAGGCCTCGCAGTACAGAACGCTAATAAACGAGCAGGCATCAACGCGAGGGCTTGTGGTTGATTGGGGAGGACGGGAGGAATCGATTGGGGCACGAGTTCGGGGGGCGGGCTTTGTTTGCTTGCAGAAGGTTGAGTGTGGACCTTCCGGTTTTCTCCTCCGCTTCCTTTCACTTCCCTCCACTATCCACAGCAATCGCTTCCCCGTCCCTCATTCCCTTCCGCGTCCTTCCACCCGCTAGTTGAAAACAATTTATTCCACGAACAAACAGAAAAACAACTCTACTCAATCATGAACAATTCAACCGCTGATGCCCGCCATCTGGGCGAACTCGCGGAAGAGGCCGTCCTCGCGGGCGAGCAGGTTGGCGGGCGTGTCGAACTCGCGCACCCGCCCGGCGGCCATCACGAGCACCTTGTCGTAGTCCATGATCGTGTGCAGGCGGTGGGCGATCGTGAGGACCGTGCAGTCGGCAAAGTGCTCGCGGATCGTGTTTGAGGGCATCCGTCTCCAAGGTCGACCTGAACGGGAGGGAGTCAATCAATTGAGCGCAGTCCATCGTCGCTACGGCAGCAGTCGCCTCGTCCAGCACGAGGATCGAAGTGGTGCGCAAGAGGGCGCGAGCCAAACACAGGAGTTGACGCTGGCCGACGCTGAAGACTATTGGTTACTCCCCTTCACATCAGCCATCGCTTGCACCTCAAGTTCGAGCCGCTGTCGGCGATCTCGTGCTGCAGGCGGTCGGCGAGCGAGCGAACGAACGGCGCCAAGTGGGCGCGTTCCAGTGCGGACCACACCTGCTCGTCCGTGTACTCTTCGAACGGATCCAAGTTCGAGCGGAGGGTGCCGCAGAAAAGGATTGGATCCTAAAAAGCAAACGTTCATCCATTCGCTCGCTTCTCTTGCCGCTCACCTGCGGGATGATCGTGAGAATTTCGCGCAGCTTCCGGCCGAGGTCGTTGATGTTCGCCCCGCCGATCTCGATGGCGCCCTCGAAGGGGTCGACTAGGCGGAAGAGGAGGGACGAGATGGAGGTCTTGCCGGCGCCCGTCCGGCCGACGATCCCGACCTTCTCGCCGGCCTCCACTCGGAAGCTCACTTTGTGGAGAACGGGCCCGTCCTGCTCCCGATAGCGGAGAGAGACCTCGCGGAACTCGACCGAGGAGTCCGCCGGCGTGGCCTTGGGCGGGTGCTTCCAAATGCCCTCCGGCTCGAGGTTCGTGTACTCCTTCACGCGCTCCACGCACACGATCTCGGTTTCCGAGTCCCTACAAAGTTCGCGATACCCGTCCATGGCGCGAAAGTGCTCGCCGAATGAACAGAAAGACGCCCCGAACTATAGCCGGAAAACTACGATTGAAGCGAACTTTGCGAACGGCGGCCGCCGAGTGACCACGAACTTTTGTAACAAACCTCTAGTCCATCGCTATCTCTCAAGCAGCCGCTCTGCGCGTGTATTGAGTGCACTCGATCACTTTGTTGACTCCCCCGCTGCTCCCCACTCCCTCCCCGACCCCGGTCCCGCCCCGAACTCACCGCCATGCAGGAGTTGGCGACCAGGCCGAGCACGCCCATGGTGATCCACCCGCGGCTCTCGAAGAAGATGGCCGTCACGAGGAAGACGAAGATCGTCAGGTCGGTCGAGGCGTCCATTCGCGTCTGCACCCACATGTTGGCGATCACTTCGACCGTGTTCGACTCGACGGTTCGGTTCAGCTTGCGGCCGAAGTCCTCGCGGAAGCGCTCCAGGCAGCCGTAGACGCGAATCGATGAGGCGCCCGCGTACGCGTCCTGCACCGCCGAACACACGTGCGAGAACTGATTGGAGGCGATCCGCCGGAACTGGCACGGTGGCCGCGTTGAAGAAGCGCTGAAGAAACGAGCTGATTGAGCAGTCTAACGGCTGACCAAGCGGGCTCACCGAAACGAAGAACAGAAGAATGAGGAGGTGGGAGCAATGCGGGAATGAGGATTGGGAGCGAGGCGAAGATGTTGAGCAGCAGGCCGGATCGCCTCCGCCAACGATGATGAACAGAGAAACCCGTAGTCCGCGCACACCGACGTGTCCAACAGCTCAATGTCCTATAGGACGCTGGTATATTACTATCCGATCGATCAACGATGGCCACGCAAACCATAGAGAAGCGGTTCATGATCCGACCCAACGGGGTGCGCTCGAAGAATTGCATCGGAGCTCGCAAGACGGAGGTCAGGAGGTTGGAGTGAAAGGAGGCCGACGCCCGATAGGAACCGAAGCCAAGGATCGCAAAGGCGGCAACGAAGAAGATGATCTGAACAGCGAGGGGTGAGTTGAAGCAAGCTCGTAAGCACATCGCTCAAACAAACCCGCCAGTGACGCAGAAGAGGTCCGTAGATCTCCAGGTTGTGCAAGGCTTCGGTCCTCGTCTCGTTGTAGCCCTCCTTCGACGACCAGTTTGCCATGTACAGGCCGGAGAACATCCGAGCAACGGTGGAACAGACAAGCAGGAGGAACATGAAGAGCAGGAAGAGGGAGACGCCGAACTCGCGGAATGTAATCCACGTACATGCCGGCGAGCACCCGGCCGGCCCGGTGGGCTTCGGCCTCGACAAGGACGTCCTCCTCGAACTCCACCTCGTCCAACCGCTGCTTCTCGGGCTGCTCTTTTGGAGTGTCCACTTGATCGTCGGGTTTCGCGGTTAGAGCGTTGGATGAGGGCGGGTTGAGCAGGGCGAGCGAGGTGGAGGACGCGTCTTTGAGTTCGGAGGGCGGCCCGAAGAACGACATCTTTCCATCTGATTGGGGGATCAATCAGTCGATAGAGTGGTTGGAAAGAAGGGAAACTCACTTCGAAGCGAGATGATCAGATCGAATTCGTTGAGGAAGTGCGTAGAGTTCAAGGGCCACAATCCTCGTCGAGTCCTTCAAGCAGCCGTTCGGGCCGATCACTCGGTTGAAGATCTCCCGGCCGACGTGCGAGTCGACGGCCGAGAGGGGATCGTCGAGCACGTAGAAGGAGGCCGAACGATAGACCGCCCGAGCCAGCGAAACGCGCGCCTTCTGGCCCACCGGAGAGGTTGATCCCCTTGCAGGGGAGAACGGAAGGATCAATCGTCGCTCGATTCGTGGAGTGGGCCTTCTCGCCGATTTCCGTTCGATCGCCCGGCTGGCAGGAGGTCGATGTCGTCGCGGAGGACAGCAGGCTTCGATGGTCCGCTCGTAGCGGTCGACGTCGAACGGCGAGTCGAACTGGACGTTGTCCTTGAGGGTCATGTTTTGAATCCAGGCGCTCTGCGGCGTGTAGGCCATCGAGTGGGCACGAACGGAACACTCGCCGTCCACCGCCTCGAGTTCGCCCGCGATGGCCGAGAGGAGGGTGGACTTTCCGCTGCCGACCGCCCCGATCACTCCGACCAGCTTGCCGGCGGGGACCTCGACGGTCACTCCGCTCAGGTGCCGGTTGGTGGGCGAGTTGGTCCACGAGAACGAGGCGTCGGCCATCCGGACTGAACACGACAATCAATTAACAGATTTATGGAAGCCAAGGGAGACGAACCTGCGAAGTCGTCGCTTCCGACCGGCGGCTGAATGCATCGATCGTTGCGCTCTTCGGCCAGCAGAAATTTGAGCACTCGCTTTAGCGAGACGATCGTTTTGATCGCGTCCATCAGCATGTGCGGCAAGTTTGAACGTTGCGAAGCGCATCAAATCGAAGAGGAAGAGCGTCACGAATGCCGAGCGGGGATTCAAGATGATTCCCGTCCACCGACGACGAACGCGTAGAAGGTGGACAATGTTGCCTGAACGGAAGAACACGATTGAACTCAATGAATTCAGCAACAAAAGGGTCAGCGTACGAGCATCGGGGCGGTCTCAAAGGAAGCCTCGCAGATCGTGTCGATCATTTGCGACTTCCAGATCTCCTTGATCTCCTTCTTGCGGATGGCGGCCACGATTCGCTGCATCGGCGCCTCCCAATCCGCAGAGTTTGATCACGCGCACGCCGTTCAGCAGGTCGTTGATCAGCTTGAGTCTCTCGTCCTTGTGCTCCATCTGTTTGTCCTGCAAGTGGGTCGATCATTGGCACTGTTCACTGCACCTTCTCCACTCTCACGGTGAAGCGAGAGGAGTAGCGGGACAGGACGAAGCCGATGAATTGGAAGCCGATCAGAATGACCATCCCGTAGATCATGTTGTGAACGCCGACCATAATCGAAAGGCCGACCAGGCCGATGGTCAACTGCACAGTCAATGGTCATTCATTCAATCGATCGATGGAAGGACTCACAACAAGCGGGCAGTAGATGAAATTCTGCAGTTCCGACCAGAAGTGCCGCGAGTGCACGATGTCCACCGTGATGTAGTTGAGAATGACGCCAGTTGCCGATGTTGGTCTGGGCTGCGGCGGTGAGAGGCGCATCATCTGGCAAAGAAACTACAATCAACTCTTGTCTGTATCCCACGCTGCCCACCTTGTCGAAGACCATCGAGATCAAGGCCGTCCGGATCGTGTAAAAGGCCATTCCCGCCTTTGAACCAAATCTGAAATCGAATTTGACGGTTACGGCGGTCGGCAATCTCGCTAAACTTGCTTGCATGAGGGTGACGTTCTTGATTAAATCCGTGATCAGAAGCGAGAGGGCGGGCGCAATGGCCAGCCACCACGGATAGTCGCCGGCAGCGATCTCCAGCAGAGCGCGCTGAACACACGAGAAATTTGATAGATGAGTGAAACGACTGGACGAACGCTAGGAAGAGGGCGTAGAAGAGGCGGCAGAGGCCGTTGGTGACCGCGAAGAGCAGGGCGGGCATCTGTTTGGTCCACGAGACGCGGAAGATGAACCACAGGAGGGACGGGAGTGTGCGGATGGCCTGCCCGGAGGAGGTTCAATGAACTTCCGCAGTTTCTCCGCTTCGGCACTGCAATCAAGCGATCATTCCACTGCGTTGCCTTCCGCCCACTCACTCCTCGTCCACCTGCCAGAAGTCTTCCGGGGCGACCTTGTTGCGGAACGAGTGCCGAAGCAGCGGGCTCGCGTAGCTGAAGAGCGCCTTCTGCAGGAGCGGACACTCGGTTGAACGGGCACGGCGGCTGAAAGGGTGAACCAGTCACTCAAATACAACAATACCCCATATTTCAACTCCTTACCTGTTCACCCAACGGTTGGTAGTTGCCGTTCGTTTGGCCGTCGGGAACGCAGAACAAAACGACCAGAGTGGCCGCGCACACAACCTCGAGGGACGTCGCAAAGGCCGTCAGCCCGAAGTAGAAGCTGGGGATCGCCTGCAAGCACACTTTGCACTTCCTTCCTTCCTTCCATCATTCGAACCCAAAGATTGTGGATCGCGTAGACGGCCGTCGGCAGATCAGACACGACCAGTCCGCACGAGCCAGCTGAGATGGAGGAAGCCGGACGACGCGTAGCCCAACCGAAGAGTCCATCGGTAGACGATCAGGGCCAGAAGCTGAACGTCATTTCATTCGTTGGTTGTCAGCCTTTCGTTTCAATTCGACTCACATTGAAGAGGAGATCGGAGAGTTCGAATATTCGGCGTTCTTTGAAGTGGAAGACGTTCAGGAGATCACAGGCCAAACTGTTGACCACCGAACAGAACAAACTCAAACAACAAATTAACTAAAAGCACACTTCTTTCGTCCATTCACTCCGCCGGAGAACCCACCACTTTCGCCCGCACGTGGCCGGAGGTGAGCGGAATGGGCGGGAACGAGTAGATGCGCGTGCTCAAGGCGATCACCAGCACGGTCGTGAGGATGAAGCCGGCCGGGAACAACGGCAACAACCCGAAAGTGAAGCACGGAGTGAAGAATTCGGCCAGCGAAGTCGATCGCGTGATATTCGGCTGCAACTCGCGCACTTGCACTTTCTTTCTTTGTTCTTTGAACTCACGAACAACGGGGTTGAGCAGAAGAAGTCCATTTCGAGCAACAATCAACACGCCCGAAGGACTGAAAGAAGAGGGGGATTGAGTGGAGGAATGGGTCGAAAGTTGGGGACCGATGAGTGTGCGCGGCTATTTATTCCACTCGCTTTTCGACGGTCGAGTGCAAATAAAAGGCGGGACTTCCGCCGTTCCGTCCGCCGGTCCGAGCGGATTGCGAAACTCGGCGGGTCGTTGCTCCGTTCCGAAGATCACCCCAACCGCTCGACCCGGCGGGGTGACCCCCGAGTTTCGCAATGCGGGAGCCGCCCGCCCACTCGCCTTGCTCATCGGTTTGTTTTCGACCTTTCACTGGGCAGAAAAGAGCGGGCATTTCCGGTCGATTCAAGCAGAAATATCCTCCAATTCTTATCGAGGAGTGGACAGTCGAGAATTTCGCAACTTCCCGCCCAAAAGCCCCCATTTTCGCGCGTGGAACACACGCCGAGCCGTTCGCGGGGCGAGCGGGGTGGGTCGCCGTTTGCAAAGAATGATGCAACGAGCGGCGAGCGAACGGCGGCGGCCGGCGGGGCGAAAAAGACGGACGACGGCGTGCACGTGTGTGCGGTCTCTTGGCTACGCGCCGCCCGTCCGCCCGCCAGCCGAGTGCTCGAGGATCGTTCCGTACGCCTACTTCTTTTGTTTGATCAACAACGCCTTCCACGAACCGTCTGTCGTCCGTCGGAATCGAAGAAATGACGAGTGATAAGCGGGCGGGCTGCCGCAAGAGTTAGGGCGGTTGATTTCGACTCGCAACAGCCGAATTGCGAAAGAGTTCGAAAAAAGCATTTGGCCGATGAACATTGGAAGACAATCGGTTGTCAGGATGACGCCGTTCACTCAAATAATTATGAATCGTTTCTTGCTTTTATTCTGCGGAACGAAGCTCGTGCATTTCGTAAGGATCATGTTTGGTTCTTGCCGCCTGTTCCGTCCAGAAACGTTAAAATAAAGGCTGCCGAAAACAGCCTCGTTCCATGTTCGATTCAACGATCGTTTAGTGACGAGCGTCAACACACCGAAGAAGAAATCGGAGCTCAAAGGCCATCGACAGCACGGAAATCATTGGGTTCCTTTGGACGTTGACATTAGCCTGCAACAACTAATGAGTCTAGTGAACTTGAGAGGTCTCCTACTTCTCTTGAACGACGGCGTTCTTTGAGCCACCTGCTTATGTTGGCCTCCAGCCCGGCACCTTCCTTTAACCAAACCAACCATCGTCTTCCGCTACCTTATGCCGTGCAATGTGACGATAAACCGGAAAAGTGGAAGCAGGAGATCAGGGCTAACTGAATATACAAGTGGCGACACCGCTACTCATTTGCGGGCAATCCACGCGCAATCAAGCGTAAACGAGTCCCGCATTCTACGCCCAAAAGATCAACGGAAGACTCAGCTACAGCACGGCCTCCTCAATCCGCCCGGCTTCCGGCAGACAGACGGCTCGTTTGGCTTTCAAAAGGTTCCGTCAACACCGAATCCTTCGGTTTGATCGCTCCCAACGAACGAGGAAAGCGGGAAAAACAATGCACAAACGTTACCGTCTACACAAACGGTTCTTTGCCCCGATCAGTTGTCGAGAAGCTTCCTAGAATCGAAGCAAGAATGGAACGCATAGACCACGATTGGTCGTTCCCACCCTTATCGGCTCCTATTGCTGAGCCAGCGTTAAAGCAGCCTCCCTGCGCGATCAGCCACCAAAAGAAACTGTTGAAAAAGGAACCATGCCCAATTGGCCCACAGCTCAAACGGAAACCCCGAACCAAGCGGAACAACGCGAAGAAGAACGGACAAGCGGATCGGAAAACCACCGATCATTTTGCGAGTAATCCTCTCACGATGAACTCCAGCCAACAGTGAACTCCTTTGAGAGTCATCGATCATACGAAGCCGACAGTCAAGAAGCGACAAACGTGAAGACGAATGAAAGCAGAAGGCACTCGAGAAGGAGCAAACGAAACGAAACGAAGCGACCGTAGCCCAGCGGAACGTGACTCCAGCCGCCTTCAGCGGACGTCCGCTCGTCTGATCGGGACTCGGCGATAAGCAGACGGACGGACGAGCAGGAGCGTACGGTAGTTGAGAGGAGAACGAAGAAGCTGCGAGGAGTTTCGTTTGTGATTTCCGCACCCGACCGCCGCCATTCGCCGAGTCGCTTGCCGCGTGTCGCTCAACCGAAAACATTCGCCGTGCCGTCCGCCCGCTCTCCTCCAGCTCGTCCGAATGTCCCTCCTGTTCGCTGGGGTGGCCGCGATGCCCGCCCTGGTCCAAGAGCGTCGAGCTGCCGCCCTCGAGTCCAAAAGCCCCCAGCCGACCGCCCAAGCCGGCCGCCCCCGAAGTGCTGCGGGAGTTGGACGTCATGCGTGAAGATCGAATCAATCCGCCGCCCTCGCCTCACGTTCTCGTTTAACTCGGAAACGGATTCTACAGCCCGCTCCGGGAGATCCCTTCGTCGAGAGGTTGGTGGACGATGATTATCTTTGCAACGGGCGCCCGGCTGACTTCTTCGGCACGCCGCCGCGTTCCGCTTTCCCGTTTTGCTCATTACTTTCGACTCACTTGTTACTCCGCCCTCAGCTCGTGCAATATCCCACCTCGTTTAATGTTATTCCGAGCAAGTAATAAACCCGATCGAATTGGGGGAGTTTATTGTCGAACGGCGGGGATCACATGTGTTTCTTGTTGAGGGCCGGGTTGGCGGGTCGTTCGAACGGCGACCGGCCGTGCACGCTCATGAACTCGAGCATCGTGCGGGTGGGCATCACGCGCAGCTGCCGGAGGGCCGCCTTCTGCAGCCGGACCATCCACACGTGCATGCAGGCGAAGTAGACGAACGCGATCATCATGAGCTGCAGGACGACCATCAGGACGATCTCGAGGACCGTGTGCGAGCCGGCCTCGTGGCGGCAGGTCTGCAACGAAACGGAGTGAGTGAGTGAACTGCTTGTGCTGAAGAACTCACCAACGAGTGGACCTCCGTCAAATTGAGATCAACTTCGACGGGCATCTCCCTTCGGTCTTCTCGCTTCGAACTCGTGGACGGCGGGCGGGTGGGCGACCGAAAAGCGGGCGGTCGGCGGAGTGAAATGAGCGTGCGAGACGTTTCTTTCGGAAAATGAGTGGGCAGAGGTGTCGGTACAAATTTGATTGGGAGGAGGCAGTGAAATCAAGTAGCTGCTTGGTTTAAATGAGTGAAACAGCGAGCGGAGAGGCCGACGATCAGCAAAAGCGACAGGACCGCGCGCACTCCTCCTCTTTCACGGCCCGCGAGTAGAAGCGCGAAGAGCAGAAGCCGTGCTGTTCCCAGTTGATGCAGCTGCAAGAAGGCAGTGGAATCAATCCTTCTTTCCGTTTTCTGCGGTCACTCACGCCGCGTTCCGATCGACGCAACCAGCCCGATGTCGCGGCCGTTTGGTTACGCGGAAGCCGTCGTACTTGCAGAAGCCGCAAGTCCTGAACGCAGATGAGTGGATGGACGCGAGTAATCGGCTGCTGACCTCAAGCACTGCTCCTGCATCAGCTTGGAGTACGGCGAGCGATCACACCAGTCGCGGTTCCGTCGGCAGTTCGACCCGAGGTCCCGGCACGCTCCGTTCTTCCGTTCTCTTCTTCTTCCGCGGCTTCCTCGTTGTCGCCGTCGCTCGTGAGCAGAAGTTGCACGTCCTGCAATGAAAGCAGTTGAGTGCAGTGGAAGATTTGTTGGATTACCGCCGACAATTCGAGCGCATAAAGTTCTCGTAGCCATCCCGCCTGCAACGAGAGCGGTACACTCCACTCTTCTTTCGCTTTCACCTGCAGAAAGCCCGACTGTCGTTGCAATCGTCCAAACGATCTCGACAAGCCGCAGAAGAAGCCAAGGGGAGAAAAGCGGAGATCAGCAGCAGGAGGAGGAGGAGCAAGACGGAGAAATCGGAGATCAAAGCGGAGCGATTAGCCAGCGAAAGAAATGAGGATTCTATTCGTTTGAAGCGCATCTCGTAGTCGAACGCACGTGCAGAAAGCGGGCGCTCATCCCGACAAGCGAGAACAAGCGAAAGCCAGCGAGTGGCCGTCGGAAATCCGCCGCCAATTCGGCCGGTCGGCTGCGAAAACAAGCCGCCGGAAGAACGACGGCTGGTTGTTGTCCGCAAACACGTGTGCTTGTCGTTTGTTGTCTGCATTCACTCGCTGCTCATTCCTTTGTGTGTTGCTCGGTTTATTGCATGTCATTGATCACAAGAAAGAGAGGATAGGGGGGGGTTGTTGCTCGTTGACGGATGAAGGCGGGGGATCAATGACAGGACGGTCGGTGGCCGGAGTGCGCGTGGCTGCGTTCAACGGAAGAAGCGCGGCTGAAAGCGGTGGGTGAGTGGTGGAGAGTCGGCCCGAACTGACGAGAAAACCTTTGAGTAGCGACGGCCGTCCTCCAGGTCGCGCTCGCCGAACGACTCGTGGGCGGTGCGGCGACGAGCGAACGCTTCCGAGCGGTCGGCGGGGCGCGGGCGGAAGAAATCGCGGGCATCCCCGCCGGCCGTGTTGTAGTCGACCTCCTTGTGGATGGACACGCGTTTGTAGGCGCCGCCCTCCTCCGGCTGCTCTTCGTACGCGGGGTAGGCGGGACGCGGGCGCGGCGCGTACTCCTCGTCGTTCTCGTTGCGCACCACTCGCTTCTCCGCCTTGAAGACGCTGCGGAAGGAGTCGGGCGAGCGGCGGACCTCGCGCTCGACCGTCTTCTTTCTGCGCGACCTCCGGATCGCAGTGCTCTCCTTCGGCCGGCTGTTGCGGGGCGAAGCGGCGGTCGGCCGACTCGAAGCGATCAAACTCCGCCTCGTTTCGTTCATAACGGGGCCGAGCGGCCGGCTGTTGGACGTTCCGCTCGACGATCTTCACGACCTTGCGGCTGACGACCTCCGGCCGCTCGCCCTCGGGCTCCCCGCGGTAGTCCTGAACGGTCGATCAGACGAGACGTGCGGGAGGTCCACTTTATGCTCAACGTTTCTCTCTTCTTTCGCACTCAAACGAACGCCGAAAAGAGGAACCCGACGGCCAGGAGGGCCGCGAACAAAACGAAAGCGTAGAGGAGGAGGGAACAGAAGTCGGGGGTCGTGTGTTGGAGCAAGAGAACCAAAACCAAGAGCTGAACAACGAGAGAAACCGAAGGATGTTCCCGCAGGTGCTCGTCCAGCACGCCGACCGCCGCTCGGATCCACTGGCCGAAGGTGGGCGGCCGGGCGGCCTCCCACTCGAAACTGCGAGCTAAACGAGCGTCCTCCTTTTTCACCTTTTTTTCGACCCCCACTTTTACCTGCACACATCCCAACAGAAGCAGGAGAAAGAAAGACGACGTTCAACTCACGTTCTCCGGCCGTTCGCCGTAAAATGCGGCCGCCAATCCGACGGAGACGAGGAGCAGCAGGAGCGAACGACGTGGAATGGAAATCATTTCCGGCGGCTTCTCGAATGCAAACGAACTGGTGGGCGGAGTGGTCGACTCGGCGAGCTTCTCGTGTGTTGGTCCTCCACTCGATCGCTTCTTTTATACCCACTGGACGAAGTGATCGCCCCAATCGACATCCATTGGATCGAACGTTCTCACGAATAAAATCACGGATTCTTTTCACTCGACAGACGCGAATTCCCACGAGAAACGACGAGGTTTACGATCCGCACGGATTTTGTTGCCGTCCGGCCGTTTTGCAACGTGTCGCTGTTGCCTTTCGTTCGGTGCAGCAAGAAGATTGTGTTAAACGTTTATTCACAAGCAACAGAGAAAGAAGACGGTTCATTTGGGGAGATCGTTGTGGAGGTCGAGGATGAGGCGCGTGCGGTCCACGATGTTCGCCTCGCGGATCGGCTTCTTGCCGACCAGCTTCAAGTTGAGCGGCTCGTGGCGCACCTGCCCGGCCGCGTCGATCGTCCGCACGAACACGCCGATCGAGGGGCCCTTCAGGCGGTGGAGGCCGATCAGCGCGCTCGCCATGTCCGCTGCAACGAACGAGCAAGTGAGTGGGCGAAGGGCACGGAGAGGACTTGCCGACGGTGCAGTACTTGGGCAACATCAACGTTCGCGTCGCCGCATCCGACGAGTAGATGGAGGAGAAGACGCGAATTTCGTCCTTGTTCTGCAAAAGGAGAGTGAGCGAGCGGGAGAGTGGACGAACCGCCGGCTTCTCGTCGTCCGCCGCCTCGTTCGCGGCGGCCGCCAGTCGCGAGCACGCGGGCTGCGCGGTGAGGACGCGCTCGGCGACGCGCTTCAGCTCGCTTTTGGTCAAAAAGTTCGTGCAGCGAGGGATCGGACAGCGGGCACGTTCGGCTGCAAGAATCGAGGGGATACGGAGAAAGAAGGAAGGACTCACAGACGATGTCCGCCTTCATGATCCGCTTGGCCAAGCAGTCCAGACAGACAAGATGGCGGCACTCGGTGAGCGTCATGCGGGCGAGGTTCATGCACTGGAAGTGGGCGTTGCGGGCTTCGCAGCGCTGCCGCTCCTCCAGCTGCACCATCGACGGCTGGCCGATGCCCAGGGCGACGCGGTTGAGGCGCTCGCCCTCCGTCTCCTCCTCCGTCTCGTCCACCTCGTCCACGAGCAGCTCGAGCGCCCGGGGCGCGTTGCAGCCGCCGGCCGGGCACGAGGGCAGCATCGGGCAGAAGGAGAGGCAGGGCGCGCAGAAGCGATGCCCGCAGCTGAGCGGCGGCGCCTCCGCCGGCGCGAACGTCTCCCAGCAGATTCCGCAGCGAACGCTCGACGGCATCGGCGGCGAGGGGGCGGCTGGTCGGTGGGTGGGTAGAAATAGGCGAGTGAACCCCGCGGCCATTCCTTTTTGCCCTTCCTTTTGTTCGTACGCAAATGGCGGGCAGTCGGCCCTGCAAACGGAAAATCGATGCCGGCCGAAAATCCCGCCCACCCGCCTTCTTGCAGTGCGCGTGGAAGCCGTCGATTGCTCGCTGAAATCCATTCGTTTGTTGTTGTCCGAAGGAGAATCGACGATGTCCGCTGCCGAAGACGGAGGAACGATGGAGGTGGACGCGCCGGCCGCCCCGTTCGAGACGCTGCGCATCCTGAAGCTCGTGAAGGACGCGCAGCAGATGCACGGACTGCGGCACGGGAGTTACAAGCGATACGGGCGAGTTTCTCCTTCCTTTTCTTCCCGTTTAATCGACGGATTGCAGGGATTACTGCGGCCGTCGGATGCAACGCCTCCGGCGCGCCCTGAAGGCGACCCACCAGCAGAAGAACGTTTCGAAGCATCGGGCCAAATTCCAATACAAGAAGATCACGCCCGATTTGGTCAACGATCAGCGGTAATCCTCCCATCATCCCCTCCTTTTCTCATCGAATGCTTCCAGCTTCCTCGAGCTCCTGATCTTCAACGTGGAGCACTGCTGGGCTCAAGGGATGGACTTCAAGCTGGCGAGCGAGAACGAAAATCAAAGCCGAAAGAAATTCCACTCGCGCAATCGCCTCTGCAAATCGCTGCAGTACGCGCGCGAGTTGGAGCAGCTGGCTGATGCGTGCACACAGGCAAGCGAAGCATTCCAACGTTCACTTCTTTCTCCTGCTTGCAGGTGAACAGTCTGACCAAACTGGAGGCCAAGGCCTACAACGCGTTCATCGCCGGCACTCTGCACTTGGAGAAGGCCAAATGGGTCGAGGCTTTGGAGCAGTTCCAGCACTCCAAGTACGTCCTCCGACTTCCATCTATCATCTATTGATTGCCCCGTTTGCAGGAAGATCTACGAGAAGCTGGCGGAGATCGACGGCCGCTCGGAGGTCACGGTCTACTACGAGGGCCGCGGCCGCGAGCTGGCCAACATGATCAAAGTGTGTGAGTACAACAGCGGCGGGACGGCCAGCCCGGTGGTGCCCGAGATGATGAGCTTGAGTTTGGGCGAAGACGGGATGGACATCGACGTGAGTTCCCTC
Organism: Aphelenchoides fujianensis; assembly: GCA_024699865.1. Taxonomy (NCBI): domain Eukaryota; kingdom Metazoa; phylum Nematoda; class Chromadorea; order Rhabditida; family Aphelenchoididae; genus Aphelenchoides; species Aphelenchoides fujianensis. The sequence goes on from JAMPIO010000307.1 coordinate 27,431, forward strand.
CTATTTCATTCTTTTCTCATCGATCGATCGTTCAGAAGCTGATCCGCGACGCGCAGTCGGCGACCGCGGGCGGCGGAACGGCCAAAACGATCAAGTGGGCGGGCGAGACGGTCGGCGTGCCGCACGAAGCCGTCCGCCAGGCGCTGGAGGCCATCGAGAAGGCGGAGCAGGACGTGGGCGAGACGGCGGACGTCGGCCAGAAGGTGATCACGCCTTCCATCCAGCAATCATCGTTCTTCCTTGAATTTCAGCTCCAAATCTTCGAAAAGGCGCAGGCCACGTTGCGCGAGGCCGTCCAGAAGTTCAACGAGGAGAAGGCGAAGAGCAAGCTGGGCGAGGCGCAGCAGAACGAGTGGCAGACGGTGGGCGTCTACCTGGACTTCGTTCGCCACCGCTTGGCCGCCGAGCGGTACGTCCTGCAGGCGGCCAACCTCGGCGCGGGCGACAAGAAGCCCAAACCGCAAGCATTCCTGCGGATCTTCGCCGAAGTCGTGGACAACTGCGAGGCGATCCTCAAGCTGCCCGGCGCCGACGGCGACGCCGATCTGCAGTCTGCCTTCGGCTTCAAAGCGGAGTTCTACAAGTGCAAGAAGTGAGTCTCTTCCTTTCGATTGTTTCACTCGCTTCTCCCCTTCAGATGCTTCCACTTGGCCCAAACCTACGGAGCGATGGGCCAAGAGGCGGAGGCCGTCAAGCTGTTCGATCGGGCGTTGGAGCGGAAGGAGGCGAGCGCCAAACTCCTGCAGAAGGTCAAAAAGTCGCCGTTCGTCTCCGAGACGGCCGACGACCTGAAGCGAACCGAGGCGGAGATCAAGGACGCGAAGAAGGGACTCGTGGAGGTCCGGCTGGCCGAAGCAAAGGCCAAGAAGGAGAAGAAGGTGCGTTCTTTCGGCTATGATCCCTCGTTTATCGCTCTCCGCCGTTCAGGAAGCCGCCCTGGCCGCGCTGCCCAAGCCGACGCCCGCGAAGCCCGTTTTCTTCGATTTGGCCCTCAAGCACATCACGGCACGTTCCCTTGCCTCCTTCTTTTGTTCACTCGTGTGTTGCAGGTACCCCAGCAGGTGCTGGACGTGGCCGAGAGTCCCGCCCAGTCGCCCAAGGAGGAGCAGCAGGCCGGCTCGGGGATCATGGGCGGCATCAAGAGCTTCATTTGGGGCTCTTCTCGCTGATCGATTGACCGCCTTCCATCTTCTATCTATTTAATTGTGCCCGAATAAAAGTGTTGTGAAATGGACGAAGGAGCGAGTATCTTCGGGTTTATTTTACGGCCAACGTTACGCGCAGAAATCAGGGGAATTAGACGACTGTTCGCGGCAATCTGCCGAGCGGTGATGCTCACTGGAGTTTGAAGGGGACCGAGCGGACGGGCCCGACGATCACGCGGCGATGGAAGGTGCGGGCGACGAAGAACGAGAGGAGGAGGAAGGAGAACAAAGAGACCGGCGATTCTGAACGGAGGAGTGAGCGCAAAGAAACTGAGCGAAGAACTCACTTGCGGGATCCTCCGAAGCGCATGGGTAGGCGAGCAGGAAGTTGAACGGAAAGAAGTGGCTGGAGTTCACGCACAGGATCGACAAATCCGCCGATTTAGCCGCCAGAAAGAAGCCGGCCGACGTGCAGGCCGCCTTGCCGACCAGCGACCACGCGAGGCTCGTCTGCAGCTCCTGTTTGTCCCGTTTGTGGACTGAAATCAAAGGAAACATCATTGCTTGATTGATTGAAGGAAAGAGAGGAACGAACCCAACGTCTGCAGATCGGCGGTCAGCTTCTCGACGATCCGCTTCTTGCGGCAGTGGGCGGCGAATTCGTCCATGATCGGGATTTTGTTGAGCTCGGCCTGATGCTCGCGGATTTCCGCCTGCAGGTCCACGATCCGCCGGTGGGTGGGCGACAGGCGGCGGCGCACGGCGGTCAGCAGGCCGCACTGGAGGCTGCCCGATCCGACGAGCACGAGCAAGACGCCCAACACGCACGAGAGCAACTCCCACGCCATCTCCTCGTCGTCCTCCGTTCGCGTCAACATCCTCCTGCAAGCATTGAATTGGGGAGGGGAAGAAAGGAGTGGTGGACGCGGGAAGTGCTCGAAATCACCGAGATGACAGTCGGCAATCACAAGCTGCAATCCACGAAAATGACGGCCAAATGCGGAAAGGGAAGCGGTTGGATAGAGAGAGTTGACCGCAAACAGGAGAGTTGACCAGCCGGCTTTCTTCTTTGGAATCTGATCTGCACAAAAAAGAACGGGTTTCGATCGTTGATCTGGTGTTTGTGTTCTCACAACGACGGGATGAGTGATGAGAAGGCCGGGAGCATCGAATAGACACATTTATTCATCACAACAACGACTACCCGTCTGTTCTAATCCCAAGTTTCGAATTGGAGGCGTCCTCTCCGCTCCAGCTCGTCGATGAACTTCTCGCCGTCCTCCCGGCCGCCGTACTTCTGGGCCACGTACTTGAGGGCTTCGACCACCGCATCGGGCATGTCCTTCGCGCGGCCGGCGATGAACACTTGAGCTGAAGCGAAGGAATGGATGACCGAAGGGAAGGAACGGGTAGAACGAACAATCCTCCTGCTCCAGGACGGACCAAACGGCGTCGCCGAACTCCCGAATTTTGTCCTGCACGTACGCCTTCTGCTCGTCGCCGGTCGGGCGGGAGAAGGCGGGAAAGACGGAAGAAGTGGAGAGCGTCGGCCACTCCTGCGAGAAGTAGAAGTCCGACTGGGAGGAGCGGCAGCCGAAGAAGACGAGCGTGCCCCCCGAGGACTGCCGAGCGTCCAACTCGTGGGCTAACGAGCGGAAGGGCGCGATCCCCGTGCCGGGCCCGATCACAATCCTCGATCCTCTTGACGAGAAGCGGAACGTGCCCGCGCGGATCTTCACAAACACCTGCAAACGAGGACAATCGACAACTGGATAGATGGAAGACTCACTCGATCGCCCACTTGCAGGTTGGAGAGGAACGTGCTGCACAGCCCGCGACGAATCTCCACCATTCGGACCGCCTTGTACTCGACCTGAACACTCGTCGATCGATTGGAAGAAAAAGAGGGAACGCACCCGAGCGACGAGCAGCTGCAGGCGGCCGGGATGGGCGGTCGGAGAGCTCGCGATGCTGAACGCTCGCGGGCGGATCGGAGTGAGCAGCTCGAAGAGCAACTCGGGGCGGAGATCCCGCACCGAGTGGGCGAAGTCGCGCATCGCTTCGGCGGTCGTTCGGCGGGGTCGCTGGCAGTAGTCGAGGTACTCGTCCAGGTTCTTCATGTCCGCCAACTCCTCCAACCGCTCGCGCTCCTGCTCGTGCGAAGAGTGGGCGGCCAACGTGCGGAAGAACGAGCGGCGGGGGATCATGTGCAGATCGAAGTAGTGCGAGACGCAATGCCGAAGAGTCGTCCGTTCTGAACATTCCACTCAACCACAGGAAGGAACGAAAAGGACGAACCGGGCACCAACCAAGCGGGCGGCTTCGAGACGTTCGGATCGGTCGGTCGCAGCGAGAACGACCGATCCAGCTGCTCGTCCGTGTACCCCACGGATCCCAGCGCCAAATCGACGGTCTTTTGCAGATTCCGCGGCTGCACCATCAGCACGTCGCCCGGCTTGTATTGAAGGCGCTCGGCGTGCGGCGAGGAGTCGAGAGTGAGCAGTCGGGTGTCCTGCAAGCAGCCATTCAATTGTGAAGAAGCGGTTGAACTCACTTGGAAGTGATTCTCCGCAGTTAGCCGCTCATTCCCCACACACTCCACCTCCACAAAGTCCCGCATCGCATCGGGAACGGCGGAGGGAATCTCCGCGCTCGCCGCCTCGTAATCGAGGGCGAATTTCAGCGGGTAGTCGGCCGTCGGGTTCACGTTCATCCCCTGAACAGCGAGCAAACGAATGACACGAGCAAGCTGGAGGAACTGACCGGAACAACGTTGTTCTCGTTGAGGTACTCCCACAGCAGCTTCAGGAAGTCCTCGAACTTCCCGTACGGCCCCAATTGGTGCTGATCGTCGCCGAAGAGCGGCCCGACGACCATCGCGGCGCCCAGCTGCCCGAGGCGGCGGTTCAGCTTCTTTGCGGCGAAGTTGTACTTTTGGTAGGAGGAGTCGCCCAGCCCGAAGCACGCGACTCGCAGTCCGTCGAGCCAGCCGGCCGGAATGCGCGCGTTCAGGAGCTTCCGCCAGTTCGTCCGCATGTTCGACGGGACTTCGCCCTGGCCGGCGGTCGCCACGAGGAACACGACGAAGTGCTCGTTGGGCAGCTCCTGAACACGCAATAGAAGAAGGAAGGAAGGGGACGTACGTTGAGGTCGTAGTCGTCGAAGCCGAGCACTCGGACGGGCACCCGCATTCGGCTTCCCTCCCGCCAGAGCTGCTCGGCGAGGTCCTGCGAGGTGCCCGTTTCGGAGGCGAAGAGGACGAGGATGCTCGTCATTCTGAACACTCCATTCATCCCTTTGTTCTTTTGCTTTCTGTCAGTATTCAGATGGAAGAGAACTCAACACTCGGGCAAGGAGGAAACGGCGAGTGGGCGAAGAAATCGGGTGTTTATTTTCCGAAATAATTTACTCGAACAATCGTGCGTGCAGTCAGTCGATATCTACAACAAATGAACCCGTCCGACTTCAGGGCATCTTCAGGAGGGCCTCGTAGTCGACGTCGCCGTCGGCCGTGAGCGGGACCTCGTTCCGATTAATTCCCATCTTGTTCAGGGCCATGCCCGCCAGATTGTACTTCCCGGGCATGTAGCTGGTCACCGAACTGCAAGGAGAGGAGGTGAACACAATGCGAAGAGGAGAACGCACCTCGTGAGCAGGTAGATGATCAACGCCTGGACGATCGTGATCGAAAGGAGCAGGTACATCTTGCGCGCCCGCCCATTCGCCCCGTTGTTCGCCACGTCCAGGATGTAGCTGAAAGGAACGAAGTAGACGAATGGATGGGTGGAAGAACGAACATTTTCATCGACCGAAGCAGGAAGAAGACGGTCGCCAAGACGGCGTACGCGAGGCTCGCGTAGTAGACGGTGGGCCCGCCGATCAGGAAGCACGTCAAGCAGAAGACCATCGCCACGTACTTGTACGAGGAGTAGGAGAGCGCGTGCCACACACTCAACGACTGCGAGATGTTCAGCACGTACTTCGTGACGAAAATGGCCACATTCTCGAGGATCAGGTAGAAGAGGGCGTTCGTGGTCAGAAGGCCCAACTTTTCCGGAGAGAACCTGCAGAATTCGGAGAGGAATGCGGGGAAAACGAGCGGAAGACGAACCGTTGCTGTGTGCCGATCACAAAGCCGGCCACGAGCACGTACGTGATGAAACTCATGACCGGGATGTACAAATCGGGCGCGTTGATGTTGTGTTTGGCCGGAAGGGCCTCGCCGTTCTGCCCGGCGTGCACGGACCAGTCCTTAACGAGCGAACGAGTGAAAGAAAAGGGTAGAAAGGGGAACGAACCTTGTGGATGAAGGGAAACAAAATGAGGGCGATCTTTCGGAGCACGTAGTTCGTGTCCACCGCGAAGTAATATTTGAGTGTCTGGGCCGAAGTGGCCACGTACTGGTCGTACAGCTGGTTCTTGTACTAAAGAAACGGGTGGAGTGACACGTCACACAGCCGGGAACTCACGTTCTCCGCATAGCCCTGGAGAAGCCTGCAAACGAGCGACTAATCGATTGATTTCAAACGAAGGAGGACTCACGGATTGTTCAGAGCAGCGGAGAACTGCGAGAATTGCGGAACGCCGCCGGCCGGCGGGGCCGAAGCGTAGGGATCGGGTTGATATTGTTGGTACGGCGTGGCGTGTTGTTGAGCCGGCTGTTGGAATTGGCTGGGATCCCCGTAGTATTGATCGAACTGCGAGGGGCCGCCCGCGTAGCCGCCGGCATACGGCGGCTGTCCGTTCGGGTCCATCGAGGCGGCGGCGTCAGGAGTGCGGCGTCGCGACAGCTTGGCGATCGGCGGAGTCGAGAGGCGACGGGCGGCGGTCGGGAGTCGACGTGCGGCTGCAGTCGATTCGTGGCACTCCGCCCCGCCAGTCGCCGAACACTTCGTTCGCGTGAAGTAGGCCGCTTCGCCGCCGCTCGCTTTCTGCCCTACGCGAGCGGCGGCGGCTGATGCAAAAACGCGCTCCGATTTCCGCCATCCTCGCCGCGCACTCCTCCGTTTTTCGTGTTCGTTTCGAAACGGGGCTGACTCTCGTGCATTCCAGAGTGCTCCTCACTGCGAAGCGGCCCGAACGGACCGCAAATCCCACGGTTTCGAGCGACGAGCGGCGATCATGGCCGCCGCCAGTGAAGAGACGGCCGAGGCCCGCGTGGAGGACCTTCGGCTGGACGAGAACGGCCGCGCGGAGACCGCCCACGACGAGGTGACGCCCTGGACGGTGACGGCGGGCAGTGCGAGCGGCATCGACTACGACAAGCTGATCGGTGAGTGCCGGAACGCGGCCGCCGCGGCCCGTAGGGCGGTTTATTGATTTTCGGTCATCAACCGACGCCCGCCGCCGTCCGTTCGGTCGTCTAACCCCAAGGATTTCAGCGCGCTTCGGGTGTCGTCGGCTGTCCGAGGACCTCATCAAACGCATGGAGAAGCTGACCGGCCAGCGCGCCCATCCGCTCCTGCGGCGCGGCTTCTTCTTCGCCGAACGGTTCGTTTCGCCGGCGGCCCTCCCGATTGCCGCCGTTTAAGAGCGCCCATTTAGAGACTTCAAGGCGATCCTCGACCGCTACGAAGCGGGCAAGGAGTTCTACATCTACACGGGCCGCGGGCCGAGCAGCGGCAGCCTCCACTTGGGCCACCTGATCCCCTTCATCTTCACCAAGTGGCTGCAGGACGTCTTCAAAATGAAGGTTGTCATTCAGGTGAGCGGAGAGCAGCAAGGAGCGTTCGAATGACCCGCCCGCCCCGCTTTTAGATGACCGACGACGAGAAGTTCCTGTGGAAGAAGATCAAACTGCCGGAGATCCGTAAGATGTGTCTCGAGAACATCAAGGACATCGTCTCTGTGGGCTTCGACCCCGCCCTCACGTTCATCTTCACCAGTCGGCAGTACATGTGGTGAGTGAGCGGGAAGAAAGAAAGGGATGAGTGGAATGACCGGCTGCTTTCAGCACCGCCTTCTACGACAACATGCTGCAGATCGGGGCGTCGGTGACGCGCAACCAGGGTCGCGGGATCTTCGGCTTCACGGACGAGGACTCGCTGGGGAAGCACGGCTTCCCGCCCGTCCAGGCGGCGACCGCCTTCTCCTCCAGCTTCCCCGGCCTGTTCGGCGGCAAGAAGGACGCTCCCTGCCTCATCCCGGCGGCCGTTGACCAGGATCCCTACTTCCGCATGACGCGGGACGTGGCCGAGCGGCTGGGCTGCCCGAAGCCGTCGGCCATCTACAGCTCCTTCCTGCCCGCCCTGCAGGGCGCCGGGACGAAGATATCGGCCAGCGAGGAGTCCTCGTGCATCTACCTGAGCGACACGCCCAACAAAATCAAGCAGAAGGTGTGCTTTCCGTTGGCTGTCCCTCAATCATTCCCCTCCGCTTGCAGATCAACAAGCACGCCTTCAGCGGCGGCCGGGACAACATCGAGGAGCACCGCGCGCACGGCGGCAACTGCGACGTCGACATTTCCTTCCAGTTCCTCCGCTTCTTCCTGGAAGACGATGATGAATTGGAGCGGATCCGTCAGGTTCGTTGGGTCGCTCGGTGGGCGGGACGGGGACGAGGGGCGTCACTTGAGCGGGCGGGCGGGGGAGATCGCAATCGACCGGCGGGCGACGCAAAAACAAGCGGCCGGCCCATCAGGGGCGAAAGGGCGGCGGGCGGTCGATGAGACCGAGGCGCCGCTTTTGTATTTGGCGCCCATTCCGTCCGCCAGCCCGCCGCCTCGCCGCCGCCGCCCGCTTGCTGCCGCCGCTCCCCACCGGTCGGCCGGTCGCTTTCGCCCGCCCGCTCGCCGCATTTCGTCGCTTGCCGATGGGTCGCCGGGCGGCCCGTCGACTTGTGACTTTGCGGAGCGCGTGCTCGCCGGCCGGGGCGTCTTTTTTGCTCCCCCCACCCAACAACAAGCGGCAGCCGCCTCATTCGCGTCTCGATTTCAGGACTACGCGAGCGGCCGGCTGCTGACGGGCGAGTTGAAGCAGAAGACGATCAAAGTGCTCCAGGAGCTGGTCGCCCAGTTCCAGGCCCGCCGCGCCGCCGTCACCGACGACCTGCTCAAGCAGTTCCGACTGCAGCGGCCGGCGGACGAGGACTCCTTTTGAGCGAGGCCGCCCGCCCGCCCGCTGCTTGTTGTTGGCCACGTGCATGAGCTTTAGCCCCCGTCCCGCTTGTTGTTTGTTGCCCGCCCGCCCGCCCGCAGGTAAGCGGCGATGTCGGGCCGTCGCGGTGTTAATTTGATTGTTGCCAAGAAATAAAGTCGATGCGTTGGAGTGCATTCGAGGGCTGGCGGTTGATTGTGGACTGTTGGACGCTCCGGTCACTACCTTTCACTCGTGCTCTCTTCGTGTTTCTCCCCGCTCCTTCCTCCCGTTCCCCCCTTTTGCCGGCCGGTCTTCGGGCCGAACGGCTGACTCACCGCCTCTGCCCATCGTGCGTGTTTTGTTTTGATCGCGTGCTCCTTCTCGCTCCCATCGACCAGCACTCGGGGTCCTCCGAGTTGTTGTTCGATTGGAACGAGAGGCAAGGGGGATCTTCTTGCGTGTTGTCTTCGGTCCTCGTCCTCCGCTTCCGTTTAATCCTCCCGCTTGCTTGCAGGTGCGCGTCGGCTGTGGTGTTCGTGGGTCGTCGTTGTAGCGTTCGAGTCGGTGAATCAAGCAGGATGTCGGAGTGCTTCCGTTGCCACGAGACTGGTGAGTTTTCCTTTCCGCTTCTTCCGATCACTTCCGCCGCTTTCAGGCCATTTCGCCCGCGAGTGTCCGAACAACCCGGACGGCGGACGTCAGGGAGGCGGCGGCGGCGGTGGCCGCTCGTGCTACAAGTGAGTCCTCTTCCTTCCCTCCTCCAATCACTCGCTTGATTGCAGCTGCGGCGAGTCGGGCCACATCTCGCGTGACTGCCAGCAGGAGCGCCGTCAGGGCGGCGGTGGCGGTGAGTTCCCGTTCGCACACTCCTCTCCTCATCCTCTCGCTCGTTGCAGGCGGACGTGGCGGCCAGTCGTGCTACAACTGCGGCGAGAGCGGACACATCAGCCGGTGAGTTCTCTCGTCCACCCATTCCTCCTTCAACCCGACTCCTTATTCCAGCGATTGCACCCAACCGCGTCAGGGCGGCGGCCGCTCGGGCGGCGGTGGCGGCGGCTCGTGCTACAAGTGAGTTCTTCCTCTCTCTCGCCTGATTCCATTGATCTCTTTGCCTTCCAGCTGCGGCGAGTCGGGCCACTTCTCGCGCGAGTGCCCGAACGGAGGACGTGGCGGCGGCGGTGGCGGCCGCGGCGGCGACCGCTCGTGCTACAAGTGAGTCCCCTCCCCGTCCTTCCCTTCTAATCAATGCTTGCTTGCAGCTGCGGCCAGAGCGGCCACATTTCGCGCGATTGCCAGGAGGCGCGCCGCTAAGCGCCGCCCAAGAACACCGTCGGAGCGAGTGGGAGAGATGTGTTGAGGCCTCGGAGTCCCTCGGGATTCCGCCGTTTTCTCGTCTTCTGTTTCCTTTGTTGTAACACGCTCTTAATTGTTCCCTCTCCGTTCTTGTTATTGTCCTCGCCGACGCTAAACCATAAATCTTATTTGTTGAACTCGTGCGGGCATTCGGCACGAGGTTGGGGGAAAGAAGACACTCGATCGGAGATGGAAAGGAAAGAACGACGGGTTTCGACGAAGGAAACGATGGGTGTTCGATCGTCGACTACACATTCGATTCGTTCCCCTGCTGCCAGGCGGTATCAACCGAAATAAACAAATCGAGTGGAGGAATGGCCGCTCGTTGGGATCGCCGCCCGCCATTCCGCTCGTTCGTTCGATAAAATCGGCGGTCGATCGCCGGCCGAACGCGCGCGCAGATCAAAGCGGACGGCGATCTTTCGAGCGGGTGTTGCGGCCGCTTTCGTCCGCTGCGATCTTGATCGTTCGTTCGTTGCAGCCCATTCTCTTCATCTTCGAGTCAAACATCGTCCAAGAAACGAGTGTGTGGTGGTCGAAATGAGGCGGCCGCTGGTCACCCTTCTGTTCCTCTTTTGCGGTTTGTTTTGTTCAAATGAACTAATCACAGGGGCGGTGGTGGCTCAACTGGTATGCAGTCGGACTTCCCGTCGGGTTGGCGCTGCATGCTGGTTCGACCCCCCGCCCGCTCGACATTCGACCTCTGGCGAGGGCGACAGACTTCCGTCTGGTCGAGTTGCCATACAGCGGCCGCTTCGGCAGCTGCTCCACCGCGGAAATCCGCTGAGTGTGGATGTAAATTTGTCCTAAAAAAAAAAAGAACTAATCACACTCCACTGTTCAGTTTTCTCCTCGTCTGCTGCCGTTCGGACGGCAACCTCGAAGTGCAACGAGCGGCGTTACGATCAGGAGTCGTTCGTGTGCGTGTGCAACACGCAGAGCTGCGATCAGGTGGAGGAAGTGGGCACTTTGGACGCGAATCGAGCGGCCGTCTTCTCCACCGGCCGCGCGGACGGACGACTCACCCGCTCAACCGTCGAGTTTGAGCCGCTCGCCCCGAATGGTCATTTTTCAGCCGTCCAACCGAGTGTTCATTGCGGGGATTTCAGCAGAGACGACTCGCGTTCGCATCTTCCCCGACCGTCGCTTCCAGAAGATCGAAGGCTTCGGTGGTGCAATGACGGGTTTGTTTCAAAAGAATTTTAAGAAGACACTGACAATGAGAGGTTGCAGATGCCGTCATGCACGAGGCAGAGAACCTCAATTATAAGCTTCAAGGCCTTGCTTACGACCTGCTGCGGCAATACTACGGGGCGGGCAGCATAAACTACACACTCACCCGTGTGCCGATCGGCAGCTGCGACTTCTCGCTCAACAACCACTCGTTTGTGGACGTCGATCAGGACTTCGAGCTAAACAGCTTCAAACTTCTCGATTACGACGAGAAGCGGGTGAGTAGAAGAGAGAGGGAGTGGTCGATAAACACGCGTGTTTGAGGCGGCGTTCTTGAAAGAAGCGGTCAAGCTGACCGACGGGAAGCTCCGACTGTTCGCAAGCCCTTGGAGTCCGCCCGGCTGGATGAAGAACACGAGGTTGATGCAGGGCCCGGGCATCCTTCGCGGAGAGTTCAACGGAATCTACTACCTCACGTACGCCCGCTACCTGCTGCGGTTCGTTCCCAAGGGAAGCGAAGGGAATGAATGAATGGAGATTGCAGCTTTTTCGAGGAATACAATCGAATGGGCGTGAACTTCTGGGCGATGACCGTGAGTTTCAATCGATTATCTTTTATTCAAATCATTTTGAGGTCCAAAACGAGCCGTCTTCCGGAGTGGAAGCCGGCTACTTGTTCCAAACATGTTACTTCAGTCCCACGATGCAACGGTCGGTTTCTTTCTCCGCAATCCATTGATCATCACGTGTCTTTTGCAGTGACTTCGTGCAGCATCGCCTCGGCCCGCTGCTCAAATCGAAGTGGTTCTCGAAGGACATCAAGATCCTCGCTCACGACGACCAGCGAGAGCAGGTCTTCGATGCCGCCCGCCTCATCTACGACGACGACCACGACTACTCGATGATCGACGGTCTGGCCGTCCACTGGCAAGCGATCCCCGCTTGAAAATTCTCCGTCTACCCAGTGGTTGCAGGTACTCACGCAGCAGCTACGAGCCGCTGAACCAAACGCATCACTTGAAGCCGGACAAGATCATTCTGTCGACTGAGGTGCGCCTTTCCTCATTTTAATCTACTCATTCGTCTTGCTTCCTGCAGGCCTGCAACGGTGATCGCCCGCTGGAGCACATCCCGCTGCTCGGCAGTTGGAAGTACGCCGAGAATTACGCCCACGACATCATTCAATCGCTTCTGAACTACGTGGTCGGCTGGTCGGACTGGAATTTGTGGCTAAACGAACTGGGCGGCCCGAACTGGGTACGTTTAGCTTGCAGAGCTCTTCTAATTCTTTTGCTTTGAGGTGGGGAATTTCGTGGACGCTCCGATCATCGTCAATGTTACGGGCGGCGAGTTCTACAAGCAGCCCATGTATTACATAAGTTTTCTAACATTCTTTCTTCTAACGCCCGTCGTTTCACGTCCTCGGCCACTTCTCGAAGTTCATCCAGCCGGGCTCCGTGCGCGTGGGCGTGAAGGTGGACGGCTTCGAGGGGCGGGAGGACGACGACGTCGAAGCGGTCGTCTTCGAGACGCCCGAGCAGCACTTCGTGGTCGTCGTGCACAACCGCGCGGAAACAAAGACGCTCGATTTGGCCGTCGGAGTGGACGGGCAGACGCGCAAGTTCGTGCGCGTCCAGCTGCCGCCCAAGTCGATCCGCACGGTCGTCTGGCGGGCCGAGCGGAAGGCCCGCAAGCCGGCGAAACCTGCCCGCCCCTCCCACTCGCTTTAATCAACGACGATCCGCGCGAATAAACGAATGGCTGTGCGGATGTTGGATCCGATCCAATTACCTCGCTTTCTTTTGCCGACCGGTCGTTCGGTTGTAATTACTCCGCCTGATTGTTGCGTAAACAAACCGAAGGGGCGGGCGGGCGGTCGTCAAAATTGGCGGTCGCCGTTTCGAGTGGAAATCGACGCCCGCCGATCCGCGCGCATCCGCTCGCTCGGCCGATCGTTCGCCTCCATGGAGTGAAACCCGGAGGAGGGGAGGGCGGGAATCCACTCGTCTCGTTTCGTCCAATTAGCCGCCCGCTTCCGTCCGCCGTGACCACGAGCAGAAGCCGCCCGCAGCGGGCGGTCATTCCGCACGGTTTACGATCTCCTCCTGTTCGGGTATAAAATGTGCACATCCTCGACAATCCACTCCTTTCTCCTCGTCGTTTCACTTCCGCTCTCCTTTCTTCGAAGATGGTCGAACGTGCGGGCGGCCTGCGGACCACCGTACTCGTGGGCCTCCTGCTGATGCCCATCGCCCAGGGCTTCCTTTTCGGTGGAGGCGGCGGCGGAGGAGGAGGCGGTTGCGGGTGTTGTTGGTGAGTCTCGAGTGAATGAGTAGGCAAGAGTAAACGATCGTCCTTCCAGTGGACCTCTGCCGCCCCCGCCGTGCATCGCTTGCGCCCCGCCCCCGCCACCGCCCTGCATCCCGTGTGCTCCTCCATGTAAGACGATGAGAACAAGCGAGGGAGAGAAGTTTGATGAGTATTAAACCATCCCGGTGATTGAAGTTTATGAAAAGAGAAGAAAATCGAGGTTTTCGAAGCAAGAACCATACTTTCATTCAATGCCCGTAAAATCTCGTCTTTCTTTTTAGGCCCGCCTCCTTGTAAGTGATCGAGCGTTGCGTTCGAAGAAGGTGTTTAACACACACTTGTTAATTTGAGGTCCTCCGCCTTGCCCGTGTATCGCCGCCCCGTCTTGCGGATGGTAGGCAAAAACAAGAAGATACAGACTAATCGGAGCATCGTTTCAGTGCACCGCCTCCCCCGCCGCCTCCGCGTAGGCCGCAAATCTTCTTGTTACTCCTAACGATTCATTTTTTAGCTCCGCCTCCGCCGCCTTGTCCCTGTTTGCTGCTCGCCGCTTTGAGCAGTGATCAATGGATGGTTTGCAGGTGCTTCCGCTCCCGCACCAAGTGGCGGCTGTGGCTGCGGAGCTCCTCAACCGGCCGGGTGATGAGAACAAGCAAGGAACTCACTTCTCTCTTGTTTCAGCTACGCGGTCGTGCCGTTGACGATTGCTGCCGCTGCTCCCCGTTCGTTTGTCTTTATCGAACAAGAGTTCATTCACTCGGATTCCAGCGCCGGCACCGCCGCCCAGTTATGCCGCTCCTCCGCCTTCTTACGCCGCGCCGCCGCCGATGCCCGCACCTTCGTACGCGCCACCCCCGCAGTTCGTTCTTCCAATCAAAGAAACGATTTGATGGGTGAATTGCAGGAGTTACGCGCCTCCCCCGCCGCCGCCTCCGAGTTACGCGTGAGTCCTCCTTCTAGCGAGAATTGGACTAACGATTGATCTTTCAGAGGTCCGAGTTACTCGGCACCAGCGCCCAGTTACAGCGGTCCTTCTTATGACGCGCCGCGCTCGTCGATTCGCCTCCTGCCGCCGCTGCCGCCGATCCCGCCGGCCGTCCCGCCCATGCTGAGTGAGTTCTCTCTGCAATTGGACAACGGAGTGATCGGTGAGCGGGTTTAGAACAAGAAGACTACTTGTTCCGCAAACGCCGCGCCTTCCACAAGAACAAGAAGCTGCGTGTGGCCCGAGTTGCCTGAAGCCGAAGGAGCAGCACGCAGTAGAATGAGATTAGATTGGAGCGGAGTGCCCAGTAGACATCTCTCTTGCCTCTTGATGCCTCGATTTCTGCCCGCTTTCTAATAAACACGTAAAGGCGATAGAGTGAACACTCATTGCTGAGGAGTTTAGCGAACGGCCGAATACTCGGAATAAAATGAACAGCGTGGATTAGTAGCGGGCAAAACGTGAAAGCGGGCGGGCGGGCGCTTGATAAGATCGCGTGAACGGCGGGCGGCGATTCCCGTTTGCGCGCGTCTGCCTCCGAGTCGAGAGGGACGGCGGGCGGGCGGGATGAGCGTGAAGAAGATCCCCGCACTCTTCTCATCTGCTTTGTTTTTTGTTCACGAGTGATCGGCAGTGTGTTCTTCCTCCTCCTCGCCGCTCCTCTCCTCCCGCTTTTTCGACTTCGCGCATGCCGAGCGGATCGCGTAATCGACGGCGCTCTTTTGTTCGAAGGGTGATCGATTGCGTTTTGCTTTGCTTGTTGACGTTTTGAACTCCGAACACGCCTGCTCGCTTGTTCGACTTCAAGTTTTGCTTTAAGATCCCTCGAAATGTCTTGACAGCTAATCGATTGCGCAACCCGTGCAGATGTTTTTCCGCACTTGCTTCTCGCTTGCGCTGTTGCTCATGGGTGCGAGAGGAGCGAGCGGATGGAATCGCAGTCCGAGGTTCGTTCTCACCGTCCATCTCGCTTCATCTTTTGCTGCAGTCCACCGCCGATGGGCTGGCGGCCCGCCTTGTGGTTTTCGTGTGACTTCGACTGCGCGGAGGAGCCGGCCGACTGCCTGAACGAACTGCTCTACGTGGAGATGGCCGATGCCCTGTTCCTCGATGGCTTCCGAAAGGCCGGCTACACGCTGCTGCACGTGGACGACTGCGTGCTGGAGCGGGCGGCCAACGAGGACGGCCGAGTGGCGGCAAGCAGGCGGCGATTCCCGTCCGGCATCCGCTTTTTGTCCAACTACGTGCGTTCCCTCCGCACTCCTCGCTTTGCATTCCCCTACTTGTTTAGTTCCACGAACGCCACCTGGACTTCGGGATCACGCGCGGCCCCCAGCGACAGTCGTGCGCAAGCAAGAGCCGTCGGGATCGCTTCTCGCTGCCGCTCGCCAAACTCCTCGATTTGCGGACGGATTTCGTCGAAATGAACACTTGCGAGCCGACGCAAATCCGACGAATGTGTTCGTTTCTTCCAGCTTTCTATTGTGTTGATCGCCTGCTTCTTGCAGCCCGAACAATGCTCGTCTTTTGCAACGGGAACCAGCCAAAAGAGAAGAAATACCCGCCCAAATTCGTTCGTCCACCCGCCAGCCCTCGCTCGCTTTCATTTCGTTTTGTTTTCAGTGCGACGTCTTCCGCCCGCCCGACTTGCCGCCGATGCGCGACGACTGGCGCCGAGTGTCGGCGGTCATCGATTACGCAATTGCGAATCGGAAGAAGTTGGCGCCCGTTCGCCGCAACGCCAAGTGGATTGATTTCGGCGAGGTATCCACGAGAACCCACGCCCTCACTCACTTCTTTCCTTCTGTTCAGCTGACCATTGGGAATCAAGGCCTGACCGTCGGGCAGTCCCGCATTCAAATGTCCTTCTGGTGCATGTGGAGCGCCCCGCTGATGATGTCCGCCGACCTCCGATCGTTGGACGGGCCTGCAAAGAAGATCCTCCTCAACGAGGACGCGATCGACATCGATCAGGACGAGTTGGGCGAGATGGCCGAAATGGTGCTTGAGGTTCGTTCCTCCGCGCACCGTCCATCAACGATCGAGGGCCGATTGCAGCAAAACGGGCTCCAGTTCTTCCTGAAGCGAATCGAGCCCTGCGACGCCAACCGGACGATTTGTGCGCACGCCCTCGCGATCGTCAACCGCTCCAATCGGATGGCCGTGAGCAACAAGCAAAACGAAGTGAACATTCGTTCGCGCGTTCTTTCAGTCCGCCTCCTTCAAACTGGAGCAATTCGGATGGAATCACGTGGGTCCCTTTCGAATGCGCAACGTGTGGACGCCGGCGAAGAGCCGAAATCTCTCGCTGGATGAGGAGTTCGTGGCTGCCGTCCCGCCGATGGACGTCCTCCTCTTCAAGGTCCTGCCGTTGGGCGGACGGGCTGGCGAGTGGCCGACCGACCGGAAGCCCGGCCGGCAGTCGATCTACGCGACGAGGAACGCGCTCAACGACGCCGCAGCCGCTGCGAAACGCCCACTTCCGCCGGCCGCCCACAAGAGCGAGTGGTTCGCTTCGATCGCCTCGCTCCTCTTCGGCTGGGAGTTCGTTTGGCTGTTCGGCGTGTCGCTGGCAGCGAGCGTCGTCTATTGCGCTCTCTTTGTGGAACGGCGGCAATTCCGGTAGGAATATGGCTGTTTCTTCCTTCTCGCCTCATGCATTCCTCCGTCAGGTCCCATCCGCAGTCGTCAGCTAGAAGGAGAGCTTCCGTGTGGGATTGATCGACGGAAGCACGAGAACAACACGGGTACTCTTCTTTAATAAACACTCCTTTATTCCATGCGTTCACAAAAAGAAACACGGCGATCACTGGAGCGGGCGGACGGCCGGCTGAACGGGCGGCTGAACAGGCGGCGCCGGCTGCGGGTTGGGCGCGGGTCCAACGGCCGAGACGCGGGACGCCGGCCGCTGCTCGACGGTCATCTGCTGGCTGACGGTTGGCGCCTGGCCGCCGGCAGGACGGACGGGAGGGGCCTGCAAAGTTAGGAGTGAACAGAAGGAGTGGAAGTAATCAGCGAACCGTTCTGCGGAGCTCCTTCTCGATCATGCTCAGCATCAACTCGACCTGCTGCTTCGGGGGCAGCGGGTTCCCCGCAAAGATGCACAAGCGGCACTCGTTGAGCAGTTGGATGCGGGCGGGCGGGGCGCGCAGCCGGACGAGCTCCGTGTTGAAGTGGGCGGTGTCCGAAAGGTAGGCCTCCTTCATTTCGAACATCTTTTGCTGCAACGAGCGACGGGTGAGTGGCCGTCGAAGCTGGGCGGGAACCTCATCGTCCAGGCCGCGCCACGGAAGACGGCCGGCGAGCAGCACGTCGCAAAGGACGAAGAACCACGACTGGAGGTCGCCCGTGCACGTGGGCTCCGCCCGCTGGTGGGCCTCCAGCGACGCGAACGTCCAGCTCTCGCCCGTCCCGTCGCCCTTGAAGCACGCGCTGCAAGTGGGAGGATCGGAAAGAAGGGATGTGTGTGCACTCACTCGTATTTCCACGCAAACTCGGGATCGTCGGGCGTGTGCAGGAAGCCGAACTCCTTGAGGACGACGCGCATTTGCGGCTCGCGGAAGGAAATCCCGAAACTCGTCGGCCGCAGGGCGCCGTGCACGAATCCCCACTCGTGGAGGCGGAGGAGCGCGTAGAGGACCGCGCGGAGGATCTCGACCGCCCGCTCGGGCACGTAGCCGGGCGCGTAGCCCCGCAGGAAGCACTCCAGGTCTATCCCCACCGGCTCGAGCAGCGTCAAGTGGCAAACGGTCAACTCGGCGTCTCGGATCCGCATTTCCCGCAGTTGCGTGCAGGCTGCAAGGCGGATGATCGGAAGATGTAGAAGAAAGAAAAGAACGTACTGCGCGACGGCTTGAGGCAGATGGGGACCGGCAAGCAGACGCACTTCTCGTTCGCGTTGTGCAACATCAGGTGCAGCTTCTGAAGCACAAGAGATTGATCGACCAAAGGGATTGCCGACCTCCATCAGCTTCGTTTTGTCCGCATCAACGTTGAACATCAGCGAGCGGCGAGTTGGGCGCTCCACGCCGAGCACGTGCGCGTTGAAGATGCTGCCGGTGCGAAGGTCGGCGAACGAAGTCACCATGCAGCTGCAAGAGAGCTCGTGATCCTCCTCCCGTCCATTAGTGAGCACTCACACGATGCGCATGCCGAGCGATTGGAAGAAGACCGTGTCGCCGGGCTGCAGCGGGCGGTTCTGCAAGGAAGACGGTCGGAAGAGAAGAATGAAGGGAAGACCCACGTGTTTCGCGGCGTCGTTGTACGAGACGAGCTTGAGGCCCGCCCACTTCCGCTTCACCCGCTTGAGCGATCGCCGGGCCGTCGACATGCAGCAGGAGAGAACAACCGAAAGGACGACGAACAAGAGCAGCGCCCTAAACGAAAGCGATCAATCGAAAAAGGAGGGGAAGACAAACGCGTAGCCGACGAAATCGCTTTCGTTCACCACGGTGCAGAATTCGACCACGCCCGGCGAGGGCCCCGGCGGCGTCAAGCGGGCGTTCCGCACCTGCAAACGGGCAAAAAGAAGTGGGAGTGGAGGGAAGAAAGAAGAACGAACGGTCATGCGCACTCCCGGCTGGTCCTTCTCGGTGTGCAGCACGAAGCCGATCGTGTGCACGCGCGCGGTCTCGTTGAGCACGCACAGTTCGGCCTCGTGGTTGAGGTCCACGCCCTGCAAGCCCGCGCCGACCACTCTCCACGAATTCAACCAGGTCAACGTGAACGAAGTGGGCAGTTTCGTGTTGTAGTCTGAACTTCCTGCTGATTGATGAGAAGGGGAGGACCGACCGTCGAGTTGTTTGCAGTAGGCGACGTAAAACAGGCGTCTTTTCCCGTCCGTTGCGTCCAAATCCTTCTGGTCGGGCAACCCCCGCTTGACGCCGAAGTGCAGGCTGCACCGATCGTCGAACACGATGCTCAAGTTGAACGACCTAAAGCTCGATTCTTCGGTGAGAGGAGAGAAGGCGGGACACTCACGTAACAAACTCGACCTGCTCGAACGTGTGCAGATGCACGTCGATTTCCATGCGCGTGATGTCGCCCTCGAAGGTCTCCACGCTCTGGTGTCCGATCGCGTAGATCACACGTCAAAAGGAGGGCATACGAAGGAGGAAGGAGGGAGAACTCACGTGGTGTTGATCGCCGGGTCGAACGCCGAACGCTCGCCGGTCGTCTCGCTCGCGGCCGCCCCCACCGCGAGCAGGCGGAAGAACACGAAGCAGCAGAAGAGGCCGCCGTCCAACTGCATCTCGCTGCTGCCGACTGCCGACCGGCCGAATGACAAACGAAGAAAGTGGGCGAAAGGCGCTCTCTTGATTGCTGATCGCAGTCGGGCGTCCATGCAAATTTGTCTTCATCGCATTCGACGACTGAACGGCTGCAGCTAACCGATTTATTCTACTTGTGTTGGAGAAGGAGGGTAGAAATCTGCGGCAAATCTCGTTTGTTCCATCGAGCGTTCCCATCAACGATGTGGCTCGCCGTTTCGATCGCTTCTTTCTGCTTTTCGTTCAACATGCTTCCGTTCCATTGCTCCGCAAACTGAAACACACCAGTAATTCGGAAAGAAAGCAATCAAAAGACCGTTTTCCACTCGCTCTCGTTCGCCCAACCGCAAGCCACCAGTTGGACGAAGAGCTCGAAGTGGGCGGAGAGGAGGACGCCTTCTGGTCTCTCCTCGGCCACCTCTCGCAGAATGCCGCCCGCCTCGTCGTGGGCGGAGATGCGGCGGAGCAGAAGGTCGCCGAACGGAACGAAACGGTCGTTCAGCAATTCGTTCACGTAGCTGCGGAAAAGAAGGTAGTGGAAGAAAGTCCAGTGTAAAGCTCACTACTTCCAAGTATCTCGATCCCGCAGACAACCGATCGCATCGATCAACGGCTCCGCTCTCCGTCGCAAGAAGGGATCGTCGGCGCTCTGCTGGCCGAAACGGAGCAAAAGACGGCGGATTTGTGGCTCCACTTGGGACAGCGAGCGGATTCCCGCACAGAAGACGGGCCCTCGGTGTTCGGGCAAGATCCTCAAAGCGGGCAGCAGCGATCAAAGTGGATTGAATGGAGAATCCAACTTAAAGCATTCGGGAAGTCCGTAGATCGAGTGCAAGCATTCGTCGGCGATTGCCGCGAACGTTTCTTCCGCCTTCTGCACGAAATGCGGGAGTTCGAAGTGGGCGGACAGCCGGACGAGGATCGTGTTCGCATCGCTCAAACGACAAGTCCGTAAGTGGAACGAATGGTGGCCATCAACGGTTACTTCGTGGGCCACTCGCTTGTTCGTTCGAACTCGATCGCACCACGCCCGTTGACCATCCGGTCGACCAACTCCTCAACCGCCGCCTTCAATCCCCTTCAAAATGAAGACGAACCTTCAGCTGGCGGCTCTCCGCTGGTCGCCGCTTCAAACGAAGGCGGAGATCTTCGAGGATTCCCTCGGCCTGCTTCCAAACGACCTCGCTCTCTTCTTCGTGCAAAAAGGAGAACAAATCAAAGAGATGCCTCCACTCCACCCATCCTCTCCTGAAAGCAACAAGTGAGATCCACAACCACTAATATTCTTACTTGATGAAAGCGAGGGTGTCTGCAAGGAGAGCCGCCCGTGTCCCTTCGGAAAGCTCCTTCTTTTCCAGCCGGCGGAGGACGTGCCGCCAGCTGCCTTCATCGTAGAGAACTCTCGCGTAAACCAAACGGTCGGGATTCACAACGACTGGAAAGGGGGCGGGAAGCGAGTGGGTGGGCTGTTCGTCCGTCAGCCAGCCCACGAGTTCGCTCCGCTCCGCCTGGTCGACGAAAAGCGGCAGGAGCCACGAGTGGTCGAACGGAGACGGCGGGAGGTCGTGTGGGTCGTGGAATGGACGAACCGAGACAATCGTTTCGTTTTTCGTTTGGTTGACCACGAACACGGGAAACGATGCCTGCAAGGCGCAATGAATCAATGGAAAGAAAAGAGTGCCAACTTGAAACAAAAAGCGGTCCGCGAAATCTCGAATTCCGATCGAGCGGCTTCCATGCGACGTCTCGTACGAGAAGTTCGCGTGCTGAAACGAATGATGTGAGCGGGAAGAAGAGAGGGCGTACTTGAGAGAAAGCAGCGTAAAGATCGTCCAATTCGACCGCTCCGAATTGATTCGCGGCCACGTACTCCCGCACGGCCGCTCGGAACTCCCGCCTGCCCATCAGAATTTGGAGCGAGTGGAAGAGAGCGGCCGGCTTAAATAAGCGGGTAAGTGGGCGAAAGGAACGGAGAGGACCTTGTTGTGGATGAGCGTGGTGAACGGCGAGCTTTCGCTTTTCGTTTCCTTTACGACCGGCAGCACGTGGTCCTCGTCGAAGAGCAGCCCTTCTTCAGTACTCGCGAAACGGAGTACCAGCTGGAGCAACAAACAATGAGTGTTGATCAAAGGCGTTGCTCACGTGGTCTCCAGTTAGATTGGCGTAGATTTGGTGCTCGAAGAAATGCGCGAATGACTCGCTTAAGAACATTTCCGTCCAGCGACGATTCGATAGCAGGTCCCCAAACCACTGCAATCGATCGGTGATGAACGAAACGGAAGAGGAAGAGGCACTTGATGCGCGCACTGGTGAGTGACCGAGTGGAAGGCGGCCCGCTTGAATTCGAGGCCGTGCGTGTGCTCGTCGAAGAAGAGGAGTGTGTCACGCAAGACGATGGCGCCCTGGTTCTCCATCGCGCCATAAAACTTCGGGAATGCGATTAGATCTAAACTAATCAATGCTCTACAGCTCTTTTTAGTTTGCCCTACCCAGCTTGGAATTCATCCAAGCGTATGGGAAGTCCGTCTCGTCGCTTAGGAAGTCGATCGAATGAACGGCGATCTGCAACCTCCACCTTCCAATCAATCCTTCACCTTGGGCGACGAACGTCGAGAGCGAGTCGGCCGAACGGTTGGAAGCGGTCGGCTGCGTGGAAGCGGACGGGAACGCCGCCGCGCGTGCGGCCGCCGATCGCCTCGAAGCGGCCGACCGAGAGGCCGAACACGAGGGTGGCGGTCGGAGTGGTGGGCGCGAAGGAAGTGAGCAGAACGCCCGTTCGATTCGTGTTCCTTGTTTCCCTGACCGCCCCGTTCGCGATCGCGGTCGTGCCGAGCGGGTGCTCGATGGCCACCCGCCAGACGGCCTTGAAGGCCGACGAGTCGAGGCAGGGCACGAGTGTGCGGGGATGCGCCCCGGCGGCCAGCTGGATGGTCAGAGCCCAGCTGAAAGCAGCGACAGTCAGCACTCGGAAGGAATCACTTTATTTGAAGGAAAGAGAGTACAATTCACGGGGATCATTAGACGAGCGGCGAGTACCTCGATTCTTTTGTGATTGAATTGAAGTGCTTCGTGACGATCACGCCCCCGTTCGACTGCGGAGTGGACAGGAAGCCCGCGTACTCGAAGGTCAGCCGAACGGCGGTGCCGGCCGGCAGTTGGCGCCCGAAGAAGATGGTCAGGAGCGTTCGCTGGAAGTCCCGCTCGAAGCGAACGGGGAACGTGGAGCCGTCGATCGTCGCGACCACCCGGCCGATCGCCTGCCGGTGGGCGTTCAGTTCGATGCGATCCGTCGGGCTCGTCGTCACGAACGAGATCTGAACGGAAGCATTTCAGTGAGTGAAAAAGGGAAGGGCTAACCGTTGAGTTCGCGTCGAAAGTCCCCTCTTTGCCCCACTCGATCTCCAGGTGGGGAGCGGGAAGTTGCGGTCGGAAGGCCAAATCGTAGGCCACGTCCCGAACGGGCGACTTCACTTCGTTTTCGCTCCAAACGGGCGGCGTTTGTGGCACTTGAACGTCGAATAGGAAGCGAGTGTACTGCAGAGAAAGCTGTAGATTGGTTGCGGAGAGCAAACGCACGTCTCTGATCGTCGACAGTCGAGTGTTGATGTTCGACTCCAGCACTTGAACGAGAGCGTTCCGCTGCTCGCTCGTCAATTGATGGTCGAATTCGGACATCAATTGTTGGAGCTGGAACAAGCGGATGTGATCGAAGGAAACAAGCAGAAAGGACGGGCCTTCGCTCGCTTGTCCTCCGTCATCCAACGTTGCAAGAGAATTGAAGCGAAGCTCTGAACGAACGCCCCGCTCGCGTTCTGCTCGCCGCTCACCAGTCGGCGGGCGAATTCGAACGAAACGTCGGCGGCCGCCGGATTTCGCGCGATTTGCATCCCGAGGTCCTGCCGGTCGTGGGCGGCCGCTTGTTGCAGCAAACTGGAAGCAGTTGGACCAAGAACAAAAGGGAAAAAAGGAAGCTACCGGTTCAACAGTCGCGGATCCTCGGCACACTTCAGCCCCGCCTCCACGTTGTTGAGTTCTTGCTTGAAGAACGTGTAGACGGGAAACTGTTCCAACAAACGAGTCCAGTAAGCGAGGGCGAACTCGACCGCTTGCTGATCGCCTGCAACCACGGCGAAGCAGAAAGCAGAAGAGCGGAGATCAGCCGGCAGCCTGAAACGCGCGATTCGTCATCTTCTTCTTTTTGCTGTTTGTCCTCACTGATTGCACTGCTCCAAGTTCGCGAGGGATTCACAGCCGCGCACGAACTCCGTCCACGTTCTCGAGGCTTGTGCGCGGGCGTCGAGGACGTTCAGCCGAACGGCTTGCGGAACGAGAAAGTCGGTGCGGGCACTGAACAAAGCGGTGCTTTCTTGTTTCTCTTGTGTGAACGAACCGCTCGGCGGACGTCTGCGGCTCCGGACTGAGCGATTGGTACAAGCGAGTCACCAGGTCGACTTTCAGTTGCTGCAACAAGAGAAAGACTGGAACGCACAGCAATCGATTGATTACGCGGAACAACTCCCGCTCGTTCGTGCTCTCGAGGATCCCTTCGGCCACCTCCAGCAGCCCGAAGCCCATTTGGAGGACTTCGGGGCCGATCGGCCGCCCGCCGCGGACGGCGGCGACGAAAAAGCGGAGGGCGACGGCCGTTTGGTTCGCGTCTTGCATCAACGCCTCGAGATTCGCGTCGTCCAGCCGCTCCTCTCGCAGCAAAGCGGCGAGCATTTCGTTCGGATAGACGAAGCGAGCGTACGTGAGTCCTCGCCGATTGAGGACGAGGGCGGGCGAGCGGAGGGCGCGCTCGAAGGCCGCCCGGTCGTTTGCACAAACCGAATTGTTTTTGAGCAACCAAACGGTCGTCTCCACGCCGTCTCGCGCGTTCCACAGGAAGAGCGGAAGGTTCCACCGGACGGAAGAGTTGCCAAGGGAGTCGGCAAGAGAGGGTGAAGGCGATTGCGTGAATGCGAGCGTTCTTCCTTGAAGCCGCACTCCAACAATCGGATGGCCCGGCTGCGTGAAGAAGTCGAGCAGGAACTCGCGGATCGTCAAGTCGCCGCAGAGCGTTCGGTTGCCGGCCGCCTGCAAGCAAACAGGAGTGGTGAAGCAGGTGCATCCCCTGGCAACCTCCTCGAAAGCCCGCACCAAATCCAAGTGATCGGCGCTCCCGAACAGATGCTCGCTCAATTACAACCGGAGAGCGGCCAAAAAAACGTCCGGACCGACTGCCACTTCGACCATTCGCAAGATCGAGGCTCCACCCAGATAGACGTCTGCTAAACCGCGAGGGAATAAAGAGAGCGTTCATGGTGCTTAATCGACTACTCACGGCCGAAATTCGCTTCCTTCGCGACCAGTGCGGAGTGCTTTGCGGCGGTCGACTGGAGGCCTTGATCTCGAATGCTGATCAGCTTCGATTCCTGTAATCACTTGGTTAATAAACGGAAAGAAAGAGAACGAACGATCCACTCGGCATCCCCGTCGATTCGTTCCATCAGGCGGTACTGGAAAAAAGTGGCGAACGCCTCGTGCAGAAAGGTCGTTCCCCAGGTGGCAGTCGTGACGAGATCTCCTGCAGCCACCCCCTTTTAATCATTTAAGACTTCCGTTCGAGCACTCACCGAACCAATTGTGGACGATCTCGTGCACGACGATGTAGTCACGTTGGAAGCGAGCTTCCGCCGTCAAGCTGGCGGGCAGGAGGGAGAGCGGGCCGGAAAAGACGATGGCGCCCATGTTCTCGAGAGCGCCCTCGAATTTCATCTGATGGACGTCGATGAGGTCGAGTTTGCTCATCGAGAACGGAACGCCCATCGTTTCTTCCATCAGGTCGATCGTCTTCGCCCCGACTTTGGCCACCGGCTCCAAGTAGGCGGCCAGTTCGGAGGTCGTCGCCGCGCGCACCTGACCGCCCATCAAGCGGGTGAGATCGTCAAGGAATAGACTGATATCTCACCGGAATGCCCGATTTCGTGTGAGCGGTGAACGTCTCAAAGAGGCCGGCCACAATCGAGAGCAAATAGGTGGACATCGGGGGTGTCGTCTCGAAAGTGACCGCTTTTTTCTTTTCGCTGCAAACAGCAAGCAATTGGAACGAATAAAGAAGCTGCTCACTCGATCTCGTCCACCGATTCCTCTCGCGTGTTGAAGAAGACGGTGGCGTCTTTTGAAACGACGATTGTCAACCGAAACGAAGCCTTGAAGAAGGGGTCGTCTACGCAAGGCAACAAAGAGCGGGCAAAGACCGGCTCGAACACGGAGGCGATGAGCGTTCTAAACGAATCATTGATCACTCATTCTACCTTCAAGCACCCACTTCTCGACTCCACCCTCGCCCCGGTACTGGACCGTGAAGAAGCCAATTTTGTCGTCGTTGAAGCGCCCCTCGTAGTCGACGGCCAGCGAGTACGTGCGGCCGACAACGAACTGCGCGGTGAAGCCGACAGAATCCGAGGAGGTGAGGACGTCCACCGGCAGTTCGCTCTCATTCCCGGCCGACCCGCCGAAAAGCCTCGCTTTTTGCAGCGTGAGGTTGGCGGCGTTCAGGCGGAAGGTGGAAACGAATTCGACGATCGTGAAGTTCATTTGCATCCGGCCGGTAAAGCGGCACTCGCGTCCTGCAATCCATCCGTCCTCTTGTCCACGCAATCACTCCGGCTGCTCACTCTCCTGCACACAGGTGGGCGTCGTCTTGAACGGCTCGATGTGGAGGTCGTAGTGATGGACGCGCACATTTCGGGGCATCCGCTCGCTCGTCCGCATGAAATCCAGCGGGCCGTCTTGGGCGGACGTCCATTCCGTCCACAACAACAAGCAGAAGAGAAGAAGGAAAGTACAATCGAGAGTAGTCGATTGCATCTTCCGGCCGCCAACCCACGGCCGCGATCGAATGTCCCCGAACGGAACACGCGGCGGTCTCCAGCGAGCGGCCGGAACGTCATTCTGTTTGCTCACGGCCCGCCCGCCGGTGGCCCGATTGCTCGGCGGATCGGCCGCGAGGTTAAGCGGCGGAGATCAACACTCGATTCCTCGTCCCGAGTTTAATCCCCCTCCTCACCGAGTGTTTGCTCACTTCTAATCGAATTTCCGCACAAAACAAACGAGGATTGTGCGGAAGTGCGTTCATTACAGGTTGGATGTACCAAACGAGCTAAAAAGTGCAGTGGGCGTTTCAAAGTCAGCTACAAGCAAAAAAATCAAGCGTGGCGTTTGAACGGTTTGTCGCAGGAAAAAGCATGTTTAGAAAGAAGTGTTGTTTCGAAGCATCGGTCCAGTTGGCAGTGGGTGCGCCCAGAAAGACAACAAAAATCACTGCTGCATCGCATTCGGATCTTCTGGCGGCACGTACGCCGGCTGCGAGTCGCTGTCGGTCAGCAGAGAATTGGCGCGAATGATCTTGTTCAAGCGTTCTGAACACCAACAACTCATTAGAGCAACAAATGATCAATTTTCCTGCTCACCAACACACTGCTCCAACGAAAGCTCTCCGGTGATGTCCTCAATGTCCCCTTGAAAGGTTCCTTCGGGCGTGTAACCGAGCTGTACGTCACGTAACAGGGGGTGATCGAGAGCTTCTGCGGCCGACAACCGCTGTCCCGGGTCGTAAGCAGTTAACTTGTAGATCAAGCTGATGATCAAACGAGCTGATAAAAACGATTAATCAATGCACATTATTGTTCGCGCTCACTCGTCTCTCCTTCGGGAAACTTCGCGAGCAAAGCGATAGCGCCGGCGTTCCACTTCTCGACTTTCTGCCTTTCTTGAGACGCCTGGAAGCCTTTGCCCTTGCCGTACTGCCCGTTCTTTTGGATCTCCTTGACGATATCCAATCCGTCTTCGACCCGTTTGTTTGCAAAACGGGCAAGAGGGTCCAATTGCATCAGCTGGTCGATCAAACGAACAGTCGTTTCCCCTGTCAACGCCCAGTTCGGCTGTGATCGGAAAGCACTCACTGATCTTGTCATTTGCGAATTCCGCAAGAAGCTGGTGGGCATTCCAATTCGAAGGGTAAGGTTCCGATTTGCGCTTCTCCAGGTAATTCTTTTGACGGGTTGCACTCGACTTTCCGAACGGTTTCTCTTCGGTTATTGTTTCGACGATCACCATTCCAACCGAGAACAAATCGGCTGAACGACAAGTATAAGCAAAAGAGAGCATGAATGTCTACCTTTTTCGTCGTAATCAACTTCCGTTCCAAAGATTTCGGGCGCCGTGTAAATGTAGGTGCCGAGGTTTGGGGTAACGAACTTGGATTTCGTCTTGCCTTCTCCGTCGACCGTGGGCACCTCCCGCCCGAATCCCATGTCTAGTAGCTTCAGTCGGTAGTCGTCTTTAGAGATTTCCTTCATGCCACAGTTCCCCGGCTTCACGTCCTGAGCAGGAGGATCATAGAAGAGCATTAGAAGATTCGTCTTACGCGATGCATCACTCGATTGGAATGAAGGAAGAGGAGCGCGGAGAGCAGCTCTTTCCACGCCTTCTTTTGCTTCTCGAGCGTGTCCACTTTGTACGGCGAGTTGGTGCCGCGAATCGCGTCGTGCAGCGTGCACTCCAACCACTCCATTCGAAAGTAGAAGCGCGCTTTCTGCGTAAAAGAGGCGTCTACTGCGTACATGTCCTTGAACTCCACGATCTAAACCAGAGAATACAATAGGGCAGTTGCATGATTCCACACATTCGTGTGGTCGGCAGCGGACAGAATGAGGGCTTCTCGCAAAAAGATTGTCGCCCATCGACGGTTCTGTGCTGCTTCTTGCGCGGTCAACACGTCGGCCGCCAAGATCAAATCCTTCTTGATCGTCTTGGTCGCCCACACCTGTCGCTCGGTACAATCATCAAAGGGCCTCTTCTGCACGGTCTTGCTGCAACAAGATTTGAAAGTTGAAGAACGAGAATCAAAAGAACTTGCAAGACGGCGCCGTATGCCCCTCCTTTGATCACACCCGTTGGTTCGTAGTCGTTGGGAATAAAATAAGAAGTGAAGGGATCGCCGCGTTTCCACTCGTCAAACGGGTAGTGGGCATGCACTCCAACCTTTCGCCATGTCATTTTGAGCTCAGAAATCGAGTGAAAGTCGGAGATGGGCCCTCTCTTCCCACTGATGGTCGTTTGTTTCGCCCGCCCGCACAAACACGCCGATGCTCGGATGGGCCGGGCGGTTCGATAAGAGGAGAGAGAACCGTTGAGTGAATCACACGCCGGCCGTTTAGTCGTTCAACATCCGCTCTTCCTTTTATTACCGGAGTGAATGGAAATGTAGCGAAGCTTACAAAAATGTTGGGGAGAAAAGAAGTTGCAGGGACAGAAAAGAATGGTACACTGCTTAATGAATTACCATAACAATTCAGTCATTTCGTTATCCTAAATGGAAGTCGCTAGTGGACTGCGAGAGTTCACGCGTGCGGACCAGGCGGGACGAAAGCCGGCTGCGAGTTTCCGCCGATCACCGGCGCGTGTTGTTCAAGGAGGCCGTTGATGCGCTCTAAACGAGCAGCTTAATGGGATCGACAACTCCATTCGTTCACCAATGCACTCGTCCAGCGTGAGCTCTCCAATGATTACGTTGAGGTTGCCATGAAAAGTTCCTTCCGGCGTGTAGCCGAGGTCGACATTCGCCAACAGCTTGTGATTGAGAGCTTCGGCGGCCGACATCCGCTTGTTCGGGTCCGTAGCCATCACCTTGTACATCAAATCGATGATCAAGCCGGCTGAGGACACCGGTCAAGGTCTCCAAGTTGCTACTTGAACTCACTCGTGTCGTTTGGTGGAAACTTTTCGAGCAAGCGCGTCGCCTTCTTGTTCCACTCGCTCCAGTTCGTCTTTTCTTGGAACGAAAGCGCAGCTGGTTGGTTGCCGGGGCGCTTGTTGCAGATGCACTGTACGATTTCCGCTCCTCTCTTAGCCAAGTCACCCACAAAGCGGTTCAGCGGGTCCAAACACATCAGCTTGTCGACCAACCGAACGGTTGTTGCTGTAGAGGAGAATAATTCGCTTCACATATTAATAAGTATGTGCTTACAGGTCTCGTCATTCGGGGATTCCTCGAGGTATTGTTTGGAGTTCCAAGCGAAACCGTAAGGCCGTGTTTCGCGCTCCTTGAGGTACTTTTTCTGACGATCACACTTCCCTTACTGAACGGCTCTTGTTTTTGCATCATTACGGCGATCAACACCCCGACCGAGTACGAGTCGACTGCAAAATTGTCATCAATAAAAAGAGCAGATGGATTTTTGCCTTTCGCATCGTAGTTATCCTTCTTCTCACACACTTCGGGCGCCATGTAGCCCGGAGTCCCCACTTTGGGGCTCACTTTCTTTGACTTGGGCCCGTCGGGATTCTCGTCTTCAATCTCGGGAACTTCTCGTCCCAGGCCCATGTCGAGCAGCTTCAGGCGGTAGTTCTTTGCAGACATCTTTTTCATGCCGCAGTTGCCCGGTTTGACGTCCTAAAGAAAATATGAATGAAGTTGAATAACCACCCGTGTTCTTACACGATGCATCACTCGATTGGAATGGAGAAAAGCGAGAGCAGAAAGAAGTTCTTTCAATGCTTTGAGCCGTAACTCAAGTGTGTCCACTTTGTACGGCGCTGTTGGTTCCATAATGGCCTGGTGAAGTGAGCAGTCCACCCATTCCATCCGGAAGTAGAGCGTTCTGGGCGACTGGAACGAAGGATCCACCGCGTACATGTCTTTGAACTCCACAATCTGAACGGAATGTGGATTGAAGTGAATACTGAAGGAAAACTAACGTTCGTGTGCTTCACGCTCGATAAAATAAGAGCTTCTCGCAGGAAAACGGTTGCATAAATCCGATTCCGAGCGGGATTTTCATGGCTCAGATCTTTGAGTTGCGTTTTTGTGGCCAACACGGGCTCCTTTCCGTCCACCGGCATCTTCTGCACCACTTTGCTGCAGAAAATGGTTTGATTATAGCCACGGAACAACAACTTGCAAGACAGATCCGAATCCTCCCGTGTCGAAGTGACCTTCTGGTGCGTAGTCTTCCGGAACAAAGTAAAAAATGCCGGGTGTTCCGTACGTCCACGCAAAATATTGCGTGTAGTTCGCGTAGCGTTCGTGTCGTTCCCAAACCATTTCCGTTCCTGATAGGTGAAACGAGAAGTGAGTGAAGCAAACGGTCGTTAAGTGCCTTTTATCTTCTCCGAAACTTCTTTTTCTGCACGGGGGAGTGGGCTGTTTGTTGACGGAGGGGCCGCAAAGAAATAACTGCCGATTCATCCCCGCACTCCTGGACTCTTCGACTTCTAATCGTTTTCTGCCCATCTTTTGAGAAGAAGCCAAGAGAAATGCAATCAGTTTCGGCTCATCCTCTTTGTCCTCCTCGCATTCTTCCGCTTTCCAGGCAAACAAACGGAAGTGTTTCCAATGGGCGGTCGATTCTTTCGCCTTGCTTTGCCATCAGCAAAAAGAGCAGCACACAAAAGATGCTCCGCTTGCAGCAAGTGGTCGAACCGACAGTTTCTGCTCGACCAACAACATAAAAAAGGATTACGGGCTATGTAAAGGTGATTCGAATTACGTGGATTGCGAAAGGACGCACTTGGTACAACAAAAGAATTGCAAGACACGTCAGAAAAGTGGAAGATAAAAGCAACTGGAAGAATAGAGCATTGATTGAATAAGGGCGATCACTCGTTGGCCTCGTCGTTCGCCTTCTCGGGCTTCGGCTGGAGGCCGGGCGGTTCGGCTATTTGCTCGCCGTTCACCATTCGCTCGTCATTCTCCGGCCCTGTTAGGAGTGTTGTTTGTAAACAAGCGATTGATCCGCCATTGGGCAGACCAAAAAAGACGTCCACCCCCAGAATCCAGCAAGCACCTCATCTCCGTCCATCGGGACGCCGTTTATTGCGGAAACGAACAAAAGAACACGCGAGTTCAATCGATTAAACGGATAAATACTCCTCAATTATGCACCGACGACTCCACCGACCGAACAGCCGGCCAGTCATCACCTTCACTTCACTCCCATTCGCATTGCGTGGTCCAATCGGGAGAGAAGCGGGGCTGTGGGGCCAAGTGTTCGGTGTGGCATTTCATGATCGTTGACAGGCTTTTCAAGCACGGCTGGTAGCTGAACAACAGCGAATGAGAAGAAGTGGGCAGAAGGTGGACGAACCTGAAGATTCGCTGGAGGTCGCACGTGGGGACGTTGCCGCGGCAAAAGTCGATGCACTCGTCCGAGATTCCTGCAGCCACCCACCAATGACAGCTTCTTCTTATCGTTCGAACCTTTGGCCTTGCAACAAGCCGTGTTGTCGTTGCCGTCGGCCGCGCAGTACGACCAAACGGTGAGCGAACCCACGCACTTGACGCCCAACGAGCTGCCCAGCTGCAAACGAGAGAAGAAAGAGGAATGAACGGATTGCTGCTCGCCCACCTCTTCGGCGGTCGTGTTGTATCCGCAAAGAGGAAAACAGAATTTCTGGTCGGGATTCCCAACCGCCTTGCAGCAGTTTTGGATTCGTTGGTGGTTCATTCGAGGGCACGTGCAGGGGCAGTTCTTTTGCAGCACTTGGGCCTTCAGCGACGAGCCGAAGCACTCCCCTTGGACGGCCTTCTCGAAGCAAAACTCCTTGTCGGCGGGGCACGCCGCCCGCAGCTCCTCGGCGGTCAGGTCGGCGGCCAGCGACGAGGAAGAAAGGAGGAGGCCGAAAAAGAGGAGTGAGCGGAACACGAACGACATTCGGCCGGCTGCAAGAAAGACGGGATGAGTGGACGAAGAAGCGCGCAGTTCGATCGATTCCACTCGACGCTCGTGTTCGCCGGCTTTCGATCGATCGACGGCGACGACCGCCGCCCCGCGCACTCGCCGAGTGGCGCCGTTTTCGTCCGCCGAACGAAGAAGAAGCCCCTCGCTTCTCGCCCTTGTTGATGGGCGGGCGATCGATTACTCCCGTTCATCCGCCGGCGATCCCCCCACGGAAATCACGTCAATGTTCACGCCCGCGACGAGCGGCGATCTTGTTTGTTGTTATCTCGTCGATCGAAGCCGCAAAGTTTAGACGGATTTGTTTTGATTGCAGAACGAGGGATGTGGTTTCTTTTTGTTCAGTTTCCTGTGTCTTCTGAGAACGAACCACTTCCACTTGCGATTATTTCCTGCCGTTTATGACCAGACTAACAAAAAGAGGGCTTGACTGCACGTGGAAACTACTGATAAAACACGAGAATTGGAGCAACGAGAAGTGGCTGATTAGAAGAGAAGTTTCGCGGCGACGAAGAGGGCCGCGGCGCCGAAAGCGGCGACGATTGTCGGGCGGCCGGCCGAGTTGCAGAAATCTTTCCTGCAATAAAAGGCGGTAAAACAAGTAGGGAGAGTTGGTGCGTACCCCGCGCAGCCGCACACCCAGACGTCTTGATTGTACATGTTGTCCTTCTGGCATCCATTCAAGTTCCACTGTTGTCCGTTCTTGTCGATCAGACAGCCCTGCAACACGTCTGTTTTCAAGAGTGAGTGAAATGACGACGAACCTCTCCAAGAATGTCCTTCTTGTTGGGCTTTGTTATTTTGCCGCATGAGTAGTCGGGCGTGGGACACGTCACGTTTGAATTTTTGTCGTTGTTGCAGGGAACTGTAATTAAAAGCAACGAACAAAATGGTTTGAAGGCGGATGTTTTTGAACCCCCCGAACGATTCCGCAACCGCGACAGTTCGATTTCGCATCTCAGACTACTGCCACAACCCACCTTTTTGGACATTCTAAAAAAGAGAATTACGGGTAATGGAGATATGTGAACTTACGGGGATGTCCAATTGGTTACAACTGTAGCAGACGCGGTTGGCGCTTTCCGCAACCATTGCGAAGGCCACCACCGACACAACGGCCAACATGACGGAGGTGGAGCGCATCGCTGGAGACAAGCAGCGGGAGGTGATCAGACGGAAGGAATGAGAGATGAACACAACTCTCCTGGCCGTCCTTTAAATTAGGGCCGAAAACGGAACTTTTTATCGCCGTCGTTTCCTCCGCATGGCCGCCGGAAGTCCAGCCAGAGGGCGGAGACGAGTGTTGAGCGGTGATGCCGCCTGTTTGCACTTCGATTAGCCGCACCCACTTTCCGCCTTCAGCATTGGGAAATCTTCGCTGTGTTTGGTGAGCGAAATGAAGCAAAGCCAATAAAACGGACGTGTAAGGCCCGTCTTCACGAACTTTCTGCTGGCAGACAAAAGAAGCAGACGGCCGATTCCACAAGTGGCACCGATCGCTGCACGGTTTACGACCTCGAGAATTTCGTTTCGCAATCCCCGCTCATGAAAGAACTCAACAGAAGAGGGTGGCGTTTATCAGGCATTCTTCCTTCCACTAATCATTGCTTTCCGATTGTTCGCTTTCACGTCCATGACTCATTCGGCAGAACGCGGGCGTAAGCCGATTTCACGCGCAAAAAGCGCAGGACGGGGCGAATTGAGACGAGAACGTCGAAGGCAAAACTTTATTTTACTCCACAGTCTAGAGAACGAAAGAAGGGTAATACTATTTGCGGCCAATCGATTCCCTCACAAATCAAACAAACAATGGCAAACAAGTGGAGTGATCAGAGATGTTTGGAGCAATCGATCACTTCGACGTCTAACTCGTCGCGAATCTGCGGCGAGCTGGCGGCGATCGCGCGGTTCGTCTGCTCGCAGCAGCTGAGCTCGGAGAGGAGATCGTTTGCGTACAAGGCCTGCACAAACAAACAAGCGAGTGACTAATCGAATGATCGCCTCGCCACTCACTCGCAATCGAACGTCCAACTCGCGGGCGGCCGGCGAAAGGCGGAGGGCTCGCCGTTCGAACCGCCGCTCTCGCTCGATCTCCTGCTCCTCGTAGTCGAGGACCGTTCGATCCAACAGCATCTGAAGTAATCGGTCAAATAGTTCCATAAAATCAATGAAACCATGGTCAACGGGCTGACGTCGTTTGCCCAGTGCTGCAGATCCGCATAGGCTGCTCGTCGGCTCTTTTGCGGGTTGAAGATGATCTTGCGGGCGATCTGCTTCTGCTCGGCGGTCAGCCGCTTCACGAACGGGAGGTAGCGCTCGCCCGGTTGACGATGATAATCGAATTCTGACCGGTCCATCGGGTAAGCGGAGGCCAGTGGGTAGAACAGGGCTAGGAGCAAAAGAGTGCTTAAATTCATTTGAAAGAAAGTACTGAGTTTTTTCTCAGCTACCCCTGTTCTCCAGTCATCCCCCGTTTGAAGCAACGGAGATCTCCCGACCACTCCGACCAGACAGCCGTGCAAAAGCGAGGAGTTCAAGACGAGGGCGAGCATTCCGTTTATTCTCCATTGTGTCGAGTGCAAACAACAACTGCGGGGCGCTTACGTCAGCACGAGTTCGAAGATTTGATCGCAGTTCAACGGCTCCAGTCCCACCTCCTGCAGGACGGCCGGGCGGGTGCGCGCGATCACGTCGCTAGCCTCGTCGCAAGCCGCCCGTTCGGTCAGCTTCTCGTTCGCGTAGATGGCCTGAAATCGATGGAATGACGGTCCAAGAGCCCAAACTAACGCAAAAGCGAGGGAGAACTTTAATGTGCGTTTCGTTCGTTTTTATCACCTCTTTCCGCCTTCTTCCATTGTCATCGTTCACTTCTTGTGCCCGACGATCGGCACACCTTCCGCCAATTAATAGCATGCGCTTCAGCACAAATTCCTAACTCGAAGAACGAACCCGAATTTGCGCGTCGACTCGGCGGCCGGAACGGGAGTATTTTTTGGCGCGTTCGTCGAGGATCCGCGTGTTCTCCTGCTGCACGTCCTCGTACTCCATCATCGAGAAGTCGAAGGCCTCCTGAACATCTTTGATCTCTCAATTGAACGCTCGATCACTCACGAGTGTGAGGGGGGATTTGGCGTGAGCCCACCGCTCGACCTCCCGCCTTGCTCGGGCCTTCGAGTAGTTCGGATTGAAGATGATCGCTCGAACTTTCAGCCGGTCGGCGTCGTTCAGTTTCCGCAGAAAACCCACGTACCGCTCGCCCGGCACCCGGCCGTAGATGGCCGTCGTCAGGGGGACAAAAGAA
The DNA here is from genome assembly GCA_024699865.1 of Aphelenchoides fujianensis. NCBI lineage: Eukaryota > Metazoa > Nematoda > Chromadorea > Rhabditida > Aphelenchoididae > Aphelenchoides > Aphelenchoides fujianensis. Next base: position 62,766 of record JAMPIO010000307.1, read on the forward strand.
AGCAATGCAAAGAAGAACAAAAGAAATCTTGCGGCCTCCATCGCGCAGACAACTCGTAAATCACGTGTGGAACGAGAAATCCGCCCGTTTGCTTCGAACGGTCGAGTGGGGCGAACAAACCCGAGTGTTTTCCTCGCACTTATCGCCCTCGAGTTCGACGAGAAGCCGACGAACTTCAAAGATCGCCCGTTCGAAGTCGAGTGGGCAAACGAGAGCGCGAGCACTCCGCCCGTCTTCGCCGCCTGCAAAGGCTGTCGACTTCGAGCGAGCAATCCTGCCGTTCATTCAAGCACACGACAAAGATGAACAACGACGAGAAAGAGCAGTATTGGATGTCTGCACGCCGATTATGGCCTTTACGGTTTCTCTTCATCCACGTCTGCATAACCCACAAAGATTCGAATCGTCTTTCCGGATTTCGAATCGCCCTTCTCATCGGAATTATTCGAAGATGTTTTGAAGACTTTGCAGTGCGTGTTTGTTCCGAATGAATGCGGACGTCGAGAACGTTTTCGGTCGACGTCTTCCGCTAATTCGCGGCTTTTCGCACATTTGGCCCGAGTTCGCACTTCTTTCCGTTTAATCCCGCTCTGGGCGAGTGCTCAACGGCGAGCGGCGGTTTGCCCAAATGCGAGTGTAAACTTTGGACAAGGCGGCAGGATAAAAATAAAACAAAGAGCTCCATCGACTGCCGACCGAACGCAATCCAAAGCACAAAAAAGCAGAGGAAGAGGCGGTAAAGAAGAAGAGACGAGAGTGTTGGACATGGCGGAAACTCGATTACATGAGCGGCTTGATGGTTGATGATGGCCGGCCGAAAGACAAAAAGCTGAGTGACGGACACCCGCCGCCTGTCCGCCCGCTTCCGCGTGCCGTCCGCTTTCTCGGAACTCGCGGCCGGCCGGCCATCCACTCGCCGTCGCCTCGCGCAGTCGGGCGGAGTGGGCGGGAGCCGCTGGAAACACGGTGGAGTGCCCTCTTCGGCCGGAATCTGCGTAGTTGTTTTCGTTTGCCCCCATTTATGCAAATCGCCGCCGTTCGTTCATTCGGGGGATCTCCGGGGGCAACGGCCGGCCGACCGACCGACCGCTGCGGGCGGCACGGCCGGGCGTTCGGCGGCCCGCTCGATCGTCGGCCGGATTGACCGCTTGGCCGGCGGATTCCAAACGGCCGGGATTTCGCCTGCGGCCATCGCCCGGCTTTCCGCCGGTTTTCAGATTTTCGCGCCCGCCGCTCATCACTTCGGGCATCCGGCGGCCGGCCGACTGCCGGCCTCGCTCGTTCGGGTGTCGATTTTCGCGACCTTTCGGCTCCAATTTGCTTCGCGATGCGCGAGACGACCGGCGGGCGGCGCGTGATGATTCGCGGAATGCCGCCAGAAGGATGAGGCGGTTGGCGCCCGTCGCTGTATGATGAGGAGTGTGCTCTTGAATGTCCACGTGTTTCCTGTGATTAGCGCTTGCTCCATTCCTGGCATTCTGCCACTCGACGGCCTATTTTGGGGACGAGCTTTAACTTCAACAGTCAGTCGTCTACTCATTTCCACCCATCGTTTGTGGCCACCGTGGTTCGAGAGATAGGCGCCTCCTCTCAATTATCTCGTCGTCTGCAACTCGACCTCCCGCATCGGCCGCCTTTCGAGTGGCGCGTGACGCAATTCGCAAATTACTCGCCGAATCTCGCCCACTTCTTTGCGGCAAGACGGCGGCGGGCGACCGATGACAAGCGGTTTGACGGGTGACATTCTTCCGTTCGCTCTGCCGAGTGCTCCTGTTCCCTCTGCTGGCTGCTTTCATTCGACCGTGGGGATGCGAAGAGGGGCGATCGTTTGGAGGATCGCTGGAGTGGCCGCCAGTGGGCAGTTGGAATGATTTACGAGGATCGTTTCACTCGATTTTGATTCCTTCGTCCGAACTTCCCGCTCCTCCCGCGTGGTCCTCTCGACGGGAGGCAGACGTCCGCGGTCGCCAAACCGACAGCCGCCCGTCGAAACACACGAGTTTGGCGACGAGGGCGGGCGGACGGGCGGCCGAGTGGCGTCTGGTCGCTTCTTTCTTTTCGGTTGGAGGGAAAACAACTGATTTCTTCGGGATATTCGAGGATGAAAACGCTTCCACTCCTTCTTTCCTTCCTTTTGTTTCTGCTGGCTGACGGATTAAGCGGAGGATTGTTGTCGCCGGTGGATCGCTTCATTGAGCACGGGGACCGTTGACCTTCTCCGTCTTCCAAGAGGTCCCCCAGCTGCACGCCTAATCACCACTTCCGACTGCCCCATCTCGAAGGATAATTGCGGCGTTCAAATGTTGATCGCTGATCTCCCACTCGGCCGCCTTGAAAGCGGATCCGGCGGCTCGTTAGGCGGTTCGGAGGTCCGATTACGCGGCCGTTTGACTCTTGCCTTCCACGCACTCGCTCGCTCGCTGCTTGTTGTTGTTTATCGTCGTCGTTTAGACGAACGAGTGACTTCTTTCTCCGCACTTCCGTCTCGTTCGTCCGCCGACAGCCCGGAATTCCGTTGGATCGGCGGTGAATCGCGAGAAATGGGCGGCCGGCACGCCCGACTTCCGCTCGCCGCCCGCCAAACTTCGCGCTTCGGCCGGCAAACACGCGAATCTGCGGGCAGCCGGCTGGTCGGCGAAGTCCCCAAAGAAAAGAAGCGATTAAAAGCCGACCCAAATGCCCGTAAACCGCCCGATGCTCGGCCGATTCGATTACGTCGACGGAAAGCAGAAGCGACGAGTGAGCGCGCGCGTTTACGGCGGTCGTTTGCTCGAGCGGAATCGGCGGGAAATGAGTGCGCCGAGTGGCCACAAACCAGCGGCCAATCAGCTCAATTTCACGTCATCCCCCGGCCCTCCGTCATGCAACTGACGGCCGCTGCAATCCCCGCTCTTAAGCGGCCGACCGGCGAGCTGCAAACCGGCCGGAGTGTCCGCAACACGCGGCCGCTGGAATGTTCACTCACTTCTCCTCTTGCAGGGAGTTGTTTGTAAACGAGCGGGCGGGAGTTTGAACTTCGCTCGTCGATGACACTCGACGGCACATCCAAGCGGCGATCTTCGCTCTCCGTTCGAGCATGACGACGTGCCACCGAGTTCCCTTCCGCCCTCCTCATTTGTTTGTTTGCTCCCCGTTGGGCAAACAGCCGAGTGGCCGTTCGGGACGGAGTGCCACCGGGCGGCCGGTCAGTGGCCATCCGGCGGGCTTTATTAATGGAAACATTTCGATTGAAAACATTCCTGCCCGGCCACTCACTCGTCGCCTTTCTCGTCCTCCGCGCGAAACACGTGCCTTCGGGGACCAATTTTGTTCCGTTCGCGCGCGTCATCTTCTTGTCCTTCCTCCTCGCCGGCTTCCTTCGATTTCGCGCCCGATTAGGCGGCAGAATGCGAGAAGCGAGCAGAAGAATCCGCGTTCCCACGATCCCCCGACCGAGCTTTGATGTTCGCACCCGCTTGCTCGTTCTTTTGCTCTTTTCTGTCGTGCTCACTTCTCACGATCCCCCAAAATGAATCGTGCGGATTTGTTGCGGCGGTTTGCAGCTCACGGTAGGTGGGAACTTGAGCTCCGCACAAGACCCAGAGAACAAAAGAAGGCAAACGAAAGAAAGGACGTTATTTCGGGCCTAATTGGAAACCGTTCGTTCTTCTAATTAGTTTGCGGTCGGAATGAGTGACATTCGGCGGTCGCATTCGGTCGATTCCGGCCCCACAGAAGGCGGTCGTCTTTCCGCTTCGATCGTCCGCGTGCTTCCAGCTGCCGCACGCGAGAAATTAGCCGAAGCGCCGCACCGTTCGGCTCCCTTGGGGACGCTCAAAATTGCGCCGCTTCGTCTCTCCGCCGACCGACCGACCGAATGAGTTCGCCGGCCGGCCGGCCGATCTCCTCGAAATTGGCCGCCGCTCCCGGCCGGCTGGCGATACGCAGAAGTCATCAGCCGACTAGCCGGCCGACCGCTCGCCCACTTGTCGCCGCCGAAATCTCCGCCCGCCCGCCTGCTTCGTGAATCGGCCGCCGGATCTTCCGTTTAGTTCATTTGGGCGCCAATTCACCCGCCGGCCGCCGATTGTCCAATTGGTCGAAAGTCCCCGCATTCCTCCCGCCGTCCAGTCGGCGGTTGGATGCACGAATTTCGATCCAAACCTAATTGGAGGCTGCAGGCCAACCAGCGGTCACTCCGAGTTGCTTGCAGGCGACTGATGACGAGATTTTGCGGTCGTGTCCACTTCCGAGTCGTGTCTTTGAGCCGTGTTAGTCGGTTCAGCTCTTCATGTCCTCTGCTTACAGATTTCTCGAGTCGGACGGGTATTCGGAGCTTTCTGCACGCGATGACGTCCTTTCTGCTAGCCTCCTGATCACTCCCACCCATTAGCAGCGAGAAGATGGCGGGGGACTTCTGCGAGATCGGCTCCATCCCGCTGCCGAACGCCACGTGGTTCATCGATGCGGTCGCCGTCTTCCAGCAGTCCTACGGCCAAGTCCACCCCTTCGTGGCCACCATGCTGTGTGCAGTCGGTGAGTGAGGGGACGAGCTGGAGCAGCGAGAGGAGTGATGCCCTTCGTGATGAAAACACTTGACGGGGACGATTTCAAGAGGAGTCGCCGCAATTTCCGGGAATCCGCGTGTGTGGCCGGTCGGAGCGAGCGGTGAGAAGCGGGAAGGGCGGGTAGTCATTTCTTTTCGTCTCGTTTCGTTCGTTCGGTCGAGAATGACGAGCGACCGCCTTCTCCTCCTCGTCGTTCAAAAACCACGAGAATCCAATTGGAATTCGTGGCCGGCCGAACCAATTTGCTCGCCGGAATAATCGAATTGCGAGCGGAAACGAACGAATGAGTTCACGGAAAACAACCGTCTTCAGGAAAACAACAGAAACAACTAATGAATGACAGGACATAAATCAAGAGAACACCTCTAACTTGCAGGGACGTTCATGAACCTGGCCACGGTGATCGTCCTCACTCGACCGTCGATGGTGTCGCCGGTGAACGTTCTGCTCTGCGCGGTGGCCATCTGCGACATCCTCGTGATGACCTCCAATCTCGTCTTTGTCGTCCACTTCCACTTTGTGGCCGAAGGGCGGTGCGAGGTGCGGGACTTCTCGTACGGCTGGGCGCTCTTCACGATCTTCCACGCGCACATTTCGGTCATCTTCCACGCGACTTCCATTTGGCTGACCGTCTCGTTGGCCCAAATCCGCGTGCTCACGATCCGCCGCGCGACCTCCGGCCCCACGACGAACATTTCGGAGCGCTTTTCGATCATCCTCTCGATCGTCACGTTGATCGTGATGGTTTGCGTGAACCTGCCGAATTTTATGACATTCGAGGTTCGTGCGAGGACAGAGGAAAAGAGCAATCGATGGTTGCAGGTGGACGAGGTGCCCGCCGAAGCCTACTTGTCGTGCCTTCAGACGGAGAGCGACGGAGCGGACGACTCGCTGCTCCCGCTCACGAACGGCAGCTGGGTGTACGCCGTTCGGGCACACGAGAAGGATTGCATGAAGCTGAAGGTGGGTGGACGAGACGGTTGTGCATCACTCCCTCCTCGCTTTCAGATGGCGTTTTGGTCGAACGGAATGATCTTCAAGGTCGTGCCGTGCCTGCTGCTCACCGTTTCGATCGTCGCCCTCCTCAAGATCATCGCCGACGTGTCGAACAAGCGGAAGAACTTGGCTCAAGTGGGTCCTCTCCCACCACTCGTTACTCCAACCGACGGCTTGCAGGTGATGAAGAAGAAAGTGCCAAAGGACCACACGACGCCGATGCTCGTCGCCGTCCTTTCGATCTTCCTGCTGGCCGAACTGCCGCAGGGGATCCTCCTCGTGATGAGCGGGATCTTCTCCAGCGAAGTGTTCAAGAAGAAGGTGAGTGGTGGAACGAGCATAAGATTGAATGATCTTCTTTCCATTGCAGATTTACTTGCCGTTAGGTGAGCAGTCGGAGGGATGTGCCTGCTTTCAACAACTACCGCTCGTTTTCAGGCGACTTTATGGACTTCCTGTCGCTGTTGAACTCGGCCATTGGCTTCCTTATTTACGTGGCGATGAGCCGGAAGTTCCGCTCGGTCTTCTTCCAGCTCTTCTTCTCGCTGCTCCACTGCTCGCCGTATTAGTGAGTTCTTTCGTTCGTCTTTGCACTTCCACTCACCCCCGACTGCCTCCTGTACTTCCGTCGTGTTTCGTTCGTTCCACTCACCGGTTTCGTTTCGTGCCGTCCGTCTTTCACTCACCGGTTTGAAGTCCACTCGTTTGTTTGTCGAACTGAAACGATTCGAATTCACGCACGAGAGCCGACCGATCTTTCGGGTTTCTGTTGGGTGCGGATTGCGGTTTTCGTGTCCTCCTCTCGACCATTCCTTTCGTTCGAATTTAACCCCCCAATCCACCGAGTTTGAAGTGGTTTTCGCTAACACTCACCCTCATCCCCATGCTTTCGTTCGTAAACGAGTGAACCGTTCGGTTGATTTGCGCCCAAATTCCTCTCGGTTTCCCCGCTAATCCAACCCTCCGCTCCGCAACAAATCCCTCGAATTCAAGCGAAAAGACGGCGTGCTGACTTCCGATCGTTTCAGCTACGACTCGGAGTGGTCGAACGGCGAGCCGGAGCTGTCGGAGACGCTCCAACTGCTGGACGCGCAGCTTGCGGAGGGCGGCAAGAAGCCGCCGCCGCCGCAGTCGCTGCTCGCCCGCCTCCACGGCTTCGGCCTCGACTGTGCCTTCACGTTCTGTCATTGTTGTTGTTCGGCGAGGGCGCGGCGGGTGCGGCGGCAGCAACGGAAGCTCTCGATGCACCACTCGCAGTACGGGCGACGGACGCCGCAGAGCGCGGCGCAGCGGCGGCGGGCGTCCTGTCGGCAGAAGTCGATCCCGCTGATCGTTGCGGCGGCGACGGGCACTTCGATCACCGAGCTGACGCGGAAATCGGTCTCGAACGTCTTCAATTCGGCCGTTGCGCCGCCGTCGATCGTCGGACCGTCCGCCTTCTTCGCGAAACCGCAGCGAAGTCGAGCGACGGCCACGCGAACGATGTCTCTGGCTCCGATCGGCGTGAGGTCGCCGCCGAGAAGCCCGACCGTCGGGTCGCCGCCGCCCCGCTCGCATCGCCACTCGTTCGGCTCGAACTCCGTGCGGCCGCTGCAGTCGGGGAAGCGGCAGTCGCTGGCGCCGATCGCCGCCTCGCCCCGCCGCTTGTCGCCCGCCGCCCTCGTGCCGCCCGCCGTCGACGTCGCGGAGAGCGCACCGCCCAATTTCTCCTTCGTTTCAGTGGGACGAGCGGCGCCGCGAAGCCCGCTCGCCGACCCGCACCGCTCCAATGGACGCCCCACGAGCTGCCGCTTCAGTACACGCGACGAGAGCGCAAACTCCGCTGCCATCTCCCCTCCGCCCGCAAGGTGCAACGGGCGCTGCACGCGTCGAAACGAGTCAGCCGACGACGCAGCGATGGCGACCAGGCCTTCGTGGCGGCACTTCGGGAGCGACGCGAACGGTGCGACCCCAACAACAACGAGCCCCGCCAGCCGACGGCGGCGGATGCGCGCGCGGGCGGCGACCGTTGGGGCGCGGCCTTCCTCCGACTCGTCCGCTTCTTCGGAATCGGCCGACGAACTCCCGCCCCCGCACACCCCATCACTTCGAAACCCGCCGTACCGCGGCTCAGTTCGTTGCTTTCCGTTTGATCTCCTCTCGTTCATCTGTTTGTTGCAGCTCTTCAAGATCCAACAGTCATCAACGAGCGGAGCGACGAAGAGGACGAGGACGCGTCCTCCACCGGCCGCGGAGCCAACCGCCGATTCCGCCACTCGACCGATGGGCTCGTCGGAGGACGGGGCGAAGTTAGTCGACTATGTGCTGGCCATCCGCCGCGCCCGTTCGATGCAGCCCGCCCAGCGAACGCCCCTCGACCGCTGTTCCTCGATGCGGATGCCCTAGAGCACGAACGGCGGCGCTGGTCGCGCATCACGAGCGGCTCCGTCTCTTACGGCACCGATCCGTGCGGAGTGGCCTCCTTCGCGATGGGCGGCGGGATGAGCGGCCTGTTCGGCGGCGAGATCGAAGGCGAGGCCTCGACGTTCTCCGACTACTACGAGCGGTTCCTCGGCCGCCGCAACTCCCGCTTCACGGCCACCACGACGGCGATCGAAATGGACGGCCCCAGTCGGATGGAACAAGTGGGTTCCTTTTTTCCGAGGAATGAATGGAATCTGACTGGTGGTTTGCAGAAAATCAGCGTCATTCTGCCGGCGAGCAGCGAGCAGCCGGCCGGCGGTCGCGCGCAGCGACCGCAGCCGATCGCCGCCGCCAACCTGCTGAGCGTCCCGATGGGCGCGGCGGACGGCAAGCGGCTCTCCCTCTTCTCCAACGCAACGACCAACGATCCCACTTCGACGCAGTGCAGCCACGCGCCGTTGGTGATCGTGCCGCCGGCCCGCCGCGGACGTCCCGCCGCGCACGCCACCCGGCAGAACACGCAACACGCGCACTGGAACGAGACCGTCCAGCGGGGAATTCGGCGGCTGGGCGGCTGGTGGAGCGGCGGCGATCGGCGAGTTGCGGCGGCCAGTCGTCCGTGGACCTCCCGCCCGCTGGCGTCCGCGTGGCGGTCGGTCCGCGATCGTCTGGCCGGCTGGTCGACGAGCGGCGGCGCCAACGGAACGCCGCAAACGCCGCGCACCCGCGTCGGGCAGCTTCGCGCGGAGACCAGCTACTCGGGTTTCGTTTATTGATCTCTCTTGCAAGAAGCGGAAATAAACACAATCAATCCATTTACTCGTGGAGAGGGATTCGAACGCCCGAATCGTTGAACTCGGGGAACATTTTGCCGGGATTCAGAATCCCGTTCGGGTCGAGCGTCTTCTTCAGCGTTCGCATCAATCCGAGCGTCACATCGCCGAACTCCTCCTGCAGGTACTGCCGTTTGCCCATGCCGACGCCGTGCTCTCCGGTGCACGTGCCGCCGACCGCCAGGGCGTGTCTGAACGGAAGGAATGAACGAGAAGGAGGGAGAGCTCACTTGATGAGGCGATCCGAGAACCTCCAAATCGTCCGCATTTCCTCGACGTTCTCCTCGGAGCAGGCGAAGAGGCAGTGGAAGTTCCCCTCGCCCACGTGCCCAACGATCGCCCCCTTCAGCCGGAGGGCGGCCATCTCGTCGTGGGCCTTCCGCACGACTTCGACCAGGCGACTCAACGGAACGCACACGTCCGTCGAGAAGCCGCGAGCTCCCGGCTTCTGGGCGAGCACCGCGTAGTAAGCGGTGTGCCTCGCTTTCCACAGCTCGTTTATCCGATCGGCGTCCACCGACCACTTGAAGTCGAGGGCGTCGTTCGACTCGCACACTTCTTCTGCAATCAATCGAACATCAAAAAAGGATTGAAAGAGGGGCGTACTCGCGGTCTCCGCCTGCCGCCCGACCTCCTCCTCCGTGGCGCCGTGGAACTCAAGAAAGAGCGTGGGCTTGGCGGGCATTTCGAGGCGGCTGAACGCGATGCTCGCGGCCATTTGGTGCTCGTCCAGGAACTCTGCCAGAAGAATAGAAAAAGGGAAAAGAGGAACGAACCGATGCGGCTCAACGGGAGGGCCAACTGGCGCAGATTGACGACCGTTTCGACCGCTTTGTCGACCGACGGGAACGGGCAGACGGCCGCGCTGATGGCTTGCGGTCGGGCGTGCAGCGAGACGACCGCCGACGTCACGACGCCCAACGTTGCCTCGCTTCCCACGAACAGTTCGGTCAGGTTGTAGCCGGCCGACGATTTCCTTCAAGCACGGGACAAATAGAAACAAGTGGAAAGAGAAGGGAACGAACCACGGCCGTCTTCCCTCGCCCTTCGTGTGGATCACGCGCCCGTCGGCGAGGACGACCTCGAGGTTCTTCACGTTGTTCTTCATCGTCCCGTAGCGAACGCTCGTGGTGCCCGAAGCGCCCGTCGCGATCATCCCGCCGATCGAAGCGTCGGCGCCCGGGTCAACGGAGAAAAACAGGCCCGTGTCGCGGATGTGCGTGTTCAGCGCCTGCCGGGTGACGCCCGGCTGCACCTCGCAGTCGAAATCCGCCTCGTTCACGCGGAGCACCTCGTTCATCCGCAGCATGTCCACGACGACGCCCTTGTGCAGCGGGATGGCCGCTCCTTCGATGCCCGTGCGCGTACCGGACGGGCAGACGGGAATTTTTTGCTCGTTGCAGAGCCGAAGGATCGCTGCGACTTCCTCCGTGCTGCCCGGCCGAACGACGAGGTCCGGGGTGTAGAACCTGCAATCATATGGAAGATCCGACGGCATTCAAGCGAAAGAACGAACGGAAAGTGGCCTTCATCGTGACTGAACTGTTCGCGTTGCGATTCGGCGACGATCACGTTCGCTGCGCCCAAAGCGGCCTCAAATTTGGGCACCAGTTTGGAGCATTTCTACCATCAATTATGGATTGAAGTGAATGAGGAGTGAAAGTGGACGAACCTCGGCGACATTCGAATTGAAGAAGCGGGCGAAAACGACGAGCGGCGAGCGAATTCGCGTCCTGCCCGCGGCGATCATCGCGGCGCTCGCTGGAAAGCGGTGAGTGCGGACTGTCGGCGGCGAAAACAAACTCCCTTTTGCACGTGTGACCGAAAGCGAGTGGTCGGGCGGAAGGGAAGGCCGCTCTCGTTTGGAAGCAACACTTGCGGGGCGAAATTCGCAGCAAACGTCTTCATTTCGCCGACGATCTCCGGAGAAGAGGCGTTTATTCCGCGCATTCATTGCTCGAACGAAACGAAAGGCAACGTGTGGAGAATAATTTAATTCGAGTGGACAAGAAGAACGGGCATGAGGGCAGCTCGTGCGTGTCGCTCAGAAGATGGCCAGCAGGGCGAAAACGGCGTAGAGCATTCCGCACGGGTACGCGACGAGGAACTTCTGCCCTTCCATCGAGAGGATCGCGGAGAACAGCTTGGCGGACGAGGAGGCGCACCAAACGATCGCCAGGAGGGCGGCCGCGTAGCCCAGGTACGTCTGAACACAACAAACGAATGAAAGGACGGTGGAAGGAACGAACCGAAAAGGACAACAGCGTTGCGGAGAGGGCCAACAGGGACATCGGCAGGAGGCAGTAGCCGAGGACGGACGCGGTGCACGTGAAGGAGATCTTCTTCTGCTCGGCCATCAGGTTCAGCAGCAGGTACATGCCCACACAGCCCAGCATGCCGATCCCGTAGATGTACCCAAAGTACACCTGAAAGCACCCACTTCGCTCCAATCCAAACGAAAGGACTCACTCGTCCGTTCAGCAGGAGGGCCGCACCGAACAGAAGGCAGAAGACGAGCGGCCCGGCGAGGTCCTGGTCGGCGGCCACGTCCGCGGACGCGTACGCCATCGGATTCAAGACGGCGAGCGTCTTCTGCCGGCTGCAAACAAAAGAAAGCAATGGATGAGGGTGGGGAGGACGCACATGTGATCAAAATTGACACCCAGTTCTTCAAGCAGAGGCGGCTCGTTTTCGAAGTCGTCGTCTGATCGGGTGGGGGCTTCTGAACGAACGAAGGGATCAAAGAAATTCACGAGGCGAACCTTGCGGAGTGGACGGGAGGAACATGTTGCCGCTGTAGCCCTGCTGCTGCCCGCCGTAGTTCTGATCGCCTCCGTACGCCGCATTCCCGCCGCCGCCATTGTACGATTGATCTAAACACACGAACAATCAAATAAGATGCGTGGAAAGAACGAACCTCCGTATTGCTGCTGGTTGTAGTTGGTTTGTGCCCAGCCGCCGTCCTGCTGGAACCACTGGCCGCCGGCCGCCTGGTCGTACGGCTGGTTCTGCCCGTAGAAATTCTGCGAGTAGTAGTCGGCCATCGCAAGGGGATCGATTGGAGCGGCGTGGATGGGAAAAAACACCCGAAATCCGAAGGAACGCGTCGACAGACGGGCGGGCGCGCACGAGTGCGAACTGCCGACTGAAAGGCGGCATTTCAAACGGGAATTTTCGCCCGGTTTCCGACAAACCGTTGTCTCTTGCACTTCAACGTTAGATTGAGTTGATTTGGTCAAGAGAGCGATGCGGTTCGTGATCCAACGAGTGACGCGGGCGGCGGTTGCTGTCGACGGCCAACTAGTGAGTTCTTTCGAGAAATCCAATGGAAATCCAACAGAAATTCTCGCCTTCTTCTGTTTGATCGACATCTTCAGATTTCAGAGATCGGCCGGGGCATATGCGTGCTCGTGGGGATCTGCCGCGAGGACACGGACGAGGACGTCGAGTGGGGAGTGCGCAAACTGCTGAACCTCCGCCTCTTCGACAATCCGAACGGAAAGCGGTGGAACAAGTCGGTGGTCGACTGCGGGCTGGAGATCCTTTGCGTCAGCCAGGTACCCGCTCTTCTTTCTTCTCTTTTGAGTGCTTCCGCTTTAGTTCACGCTGCACTCGGTGCTCAAAGGCAACAAGCTGGACTTCCACCGATCGATGGGACCGCAGGACGCGCCTGCCTTCTACGCGAAGTTCCTCGAGCGGCTGAAGGCCGCCTACCAGCCCGATCGCATCAAAGTGAGCTCTTTTGTATCCATTGAATTCAACCGGTTGTTCAGGACGGACAGTTCGGCGCGTACATGAACGTGGAGATCAGCAACGACGGGCCGGTGACCGTCAACTTGGACAGCCGGGCGAAGGAGTGATCACCAAGCAATGAGGAGGAGTTGATTGTTGTGAATAAATTCGTTTATTTCTCCCTTGATTGCTGGCGGTTAAATGGTGATCTTGCACGTTCCCTTGCGACGAGCGGCCGGCGAGCAGAGCGACTGGTAGTATTCTTTAGTGTCTAAACAAAAAGGAGTAGAAAAAGCGCAGTCGACAGCTCACATTCGGCTTCCGGCGGCTGCTGCAACTCGGGGTAGAAGCTGCGGCCACTTCGATAAACGCTGCCGTGGGCTCCGGAAAGCAGAAGCAAAACGAGAGAGAACGAAAGAACGGAACGGAACACCCGCATTTCATCGAATGAAGCGGATCAATCGAAAGGATTCAATTGGCGTGAGAAGATTAGAATCTTCCCAACTGGATTTCCGCCGCTCCCGACGCTGCTTTTGTTTAACGAGAAGTGTTCGGGAAAGACTGACGGTGTTCGTCGGGAATTGCGGCTAATTTCCGTCAACAAATGTTGTTTAATGGTTGGATTCAAGCTTTTGCCTGGTTTGAACTGCTGGTTGTTGGCCCCTCTGCTTCACACACGAGTTTAGACAGATAACCTTCCTTTTTTCCTCTTTCTCATGCGTTCTCATTGCCCCGTTGTAATGCTTGTCTCGTCGACGTCCAGCCGAAAGAAGAACGAGGAAGTAGGTAGACAAGGAAGTTGACGCCATGCGGTCGATGATCGCCACCATTCGATCGAGGAGACTCGATTGCTGGAATGGAAGTCGTTCTTGTCACTGATTTCCCGCAAATCATCAACCGGCTGTCCGCATGCTTTTTGTTATTCCGTTCCAAGAAGAAAGACGGGCGGCGAGTGTAAACAGCCGGCCGGCCGGCATTCTTGCTTGGGAGCGAGACGGTCGACCGGCAGCCCAAGGGAGAAAAAAGAAGGGAAGATGGATTGATCGCCGTCCTCGACTGTCATCTTCGTTTCGTTTCGTTCGGAGATCAAATGAACGGGCGGAATGGAGAGAATGCTGTTTATTCAAGCAGTGGGCATTTCGAATACAAAAGGGTTGTACACGTCGAGAGAAAAAGGAGTCGATCAGCGGGATGCTCAACGACGTCGTCCGAAGCCGCCCGGTTGGCCGCCAAAGCCACCGCCTCCGAATTGACCGCCTTGATAGCCGCCGCCTTCAAACGATCTCTTTAATGTGTTACGTAAACGTCGACTTACCGTAGCTGCCGCCGCCAAATCCTCCACCGCCTCCGTTGTAGCTGCAATGAAGGCTTGAATGGTGTCTAGAAATGAGCCGCTTACCCATAGCCTCCGCTCGGGGGCGGCGGCGGGAGGATCGGCGGGCCGTAGGCGGCTTGAACGCCCAGGAAGACGCAGACGACGGCGAGGACGAGGAGCAGGACACGCATTCTGAAGAGACGGGTGGTTAGAAGGAAGAAGAGATGGAAGAACTTACCTTTTCTTGTTCGGTTTGAAACCGCTTGAAGGAAAGGAAAGAAGAAAGAAGTGATGATTCGACTGCCACCGGACCGGCCTTAAGTAGCGGCCGCCCGTCCCGCCGACCCCAAGGTTACCGAACGTCCGCGGGCGGTCCCTCCGCCGCCGTTCCGCCAACGTGAACGTTGATCGCCGCCCGCCGGTTTGCTTTACACTCGTCCGACGCCCCGTCTTTCCCTTCTTTCTTTCTCGTTTCTTTCTTTCCGTTGCGTCAGGAGGGAACTTGGCGAAGTGTTGAATAAGCCGGCGGAAGTTCGACCCGCTTCTTGAGGTCACGAAACAAACAGCAGGCGGATGAAACCCCCAAGGCTGATCGCTCGCTCGTCTTCAGCGAACGCCGACTACTCACTTGTTTCCGCTCGTTTATTCTCGCGATTACGTCAACAAGCAGGAGAAGCGAAAGAAACCGGAAGCTTCGAAGCACGTGCTCGTCGTTCACTTGCCGGTGGCGTAGCCGTTGCCGTACGAAGGCCGCTGGTATCCCTCTGAATCCCCGCGACTATTCAGACAGACGTGAAGGAAGAGAACTCACGTTGAGGAGGCGGCGAGTAGACGGGAGCTGGAGCCGAGTAACTCGGAAGCGGGGCTGGATTGTAGGTGGGCGGAGGCGGAGGCGGAGGAGGAGGCGGTGGAGGCGCGGGATTGTAGCTTTCAACGGGCGGCGAATAACTTGGGGCTGGAGCCGGATAGGACGGTCGATTGTATCCTGCATTCACCGACAAGACGAGCAGAAGGCCGACGACCAGGAGGAGGGAGCTGCGAGCCGCCATCTCTCTCGTGGAAGAAGGCGAATGACGACGAGATCGACGACTCCGATTCGCCTTTTATTCGACTCCCGCAACGTGATTCCACCTCCTTTCGTTCGAAATTCCAGTATCTTTCGCACGTTTCGAATCAACGGAGTCCATTAGAAGCGGGCGGAATGACGACCTCCGGGTTAATGGCCCCGGTTTCCCCCGCGAACTGCCGGTTTTTGGCCGTCGATTCGAGGTGTTCGGCAGTCTGTCGGGTGTTCACTTGTTCTTTTCTTGCTTGTGCAACAAACCGAAGATTCGAGTCGACTAATTGGATCAACGGGCGGCTGTTTGTTCCGGCGGGCGGGTGCTCGACGGACGACCTTGAACGCCGCCCCGCATTTCGTTCTTTTCAGAGAGAACTGGAGGTCAGCCGTCTTTTTTTCAACAAACAACCAAGAAGTGGCTACTGCGGTGTTTACTTCGACCACCGTTGCAATCGGGTGTTCATTTCCCTTTGTGTCCCGTGATACCGACTCGCTTCTCGCTCGGGTTGAACAATAAGCAGTGGTTACGGAGGATTACATCCCCTAAAGCAATGCTCAATCGTTTCATCTTCTTCCTTCCCTTACCGAGAATCCAGTCAGCTCCCGCGTACCGTTTGCTCGGGCCCGAAATTAGCAGAACGCACTTGTTTCCGCGAGTCTGCAAACACAACAGAGATGCTCGTCTTCTTTGTCCCACTCACCTGAACCAAGTAGTCTTTCGGGAACAGAACGAACGTGTAGCCGTGGATTTGAAGCCGAAGACGCGGGAGTTGCTTCCTGATCGAGCACTTCACCACGTACTCGCCCAGCTTCTTGTCGCGGGTCGCGTGCACTCGCTTCCGAATGGCAATGGCCGTCTTCTTCGGCACGTGGATGCGCGGAGAGCCGGGCATGAACAACGCTTCTCCGCCGCCCAGTCGAGTGTTCCCGATGCGGGCACCACAACCAAGGAATGAGAAGAAAGAAGACGAAGGAACTCACGACTTCATCCGCACGATCCACTTGTCCGGTTTGTCCAGTTTGATGAAGAAGTACTGAAAGGAACGCGGTATAAGGTGAAGAAAACACTTGCGGTGCTTACGTTGGGATTGCACTTGTCCGTCCTTGCACCGTACACGAGCTCGCCGGACGTCTCCACTTTGTTCTTTGCTGAGTACGTGTACCTGCAGAAACGAAGATGAATCATCGCCAGAGCTCTAGTTTGTGCTCACTTCTCCATGAAAATCGTGAAGACCGGCTGGGTGAGGAGTTCGAGCAGCGACTGGGCGAAAGAAATCTCCTGGTTCGGATTCTGCTTCATGAATCCGAGGCCTAAACAATAGACATCTGTTGGATTAAAGGGCAGACAAGCACTCACCCAAAAGTCCATCAGCATAGTCGGCCACGTACGAAGCGCTGCCACTCATCGAGTCGACCAACCCGAACTGAATTGGCGGGGAGTTGGGGCCGAGTGCCAGCTGCAAGCAATCGTCCACACACTCCTCTTCTTTCTTTTACCGCCGTGAGCTGATCGGATGCCCAACGACCGCTCAGCTTCGCCCCGCGGTACGTGCACTTGAATTCCTTTTTTGGAGTGATCTCAGCGAACGACGTCGAAGCGGAGGTGTCCATCCCCTTCCGGTTCTTCGTGCACCCGCCCCCGCACTTCGAATCGATCAGGAAGAAGTCGGGCGACGTGAAGGAGAGCTCCATCTTCATTGGACGAGCTGGAAGGAAGAAGGTGTTTGAGAGGGAGTGCAGGAGACTCACGAGGATTGCCCAACAACAGCATCCCCATCATCGTGCCTGAAACGAGAGTAGTGCCCACGAATGATGAGCGGCGCAACGCACCATGCTTGCCAAGGAACGGCTGCACCGTCTTCAGTTGCTGAGCGGCGATCGAGACGAGCTGGACGAAAAGGAAGAACACCAAACAGCCAATCCACTGCATCGCGAGTCACCTTCCTTCTGTAACTCTTCTGTGTCTATCCCGTCTTTTATACAACCGCTTCAGACCAAACAATCCATGCGTGTTTTGCATCACGCTAGAGAACGTGCAGGAAACACCCGCCTGCTCAAACAGCCGCCTTTCACTCCAGCCTGCGAACTTGTGGGATTCAAGCACGACGTGCCCTCTCTTCCGTTGTCATTGCTCGACATCCCTTGCTAGAGTCAAGCAAACGAGAAACGAAGGTCAAAATCATCTAAGCGAGCACGCCTGAATTTCATTCACTCTTCTTTCGCCGATGGCTTGAAGTTGCTGGTTTATTCCCGTCTAACCGTTGACTAGTCACTCGTAGATGAATGCATAACACGTTTATTCGTTGTTTCCTCTCGCTCCAACGCTCACTTTCCCTTGTGCTTCGTGAATCCGATGCGGGGTCCGTTGAAGTCGAAGTAGATGCAATGCTCTCGCATGATCGGGCTAAAGTCGGTAGAACATTAAAAGATCCTTTTCTTCTCCCTTACTCTCCCAGAATCCACTGGGCACCCGTGTAGCGCTTGCTGGGCGGCGCGATCATCAGCAGACACTTCTGGGTCCCTTCGCTCTGCAATCCTCACTTTTCATTCGGTTGTTCTCCCCGAGTCGCTCACCTGCACGAGGTACTCTCGGGGGAAGTACGCGAACACCTTCTTGTGGATCACAAAGCGGAGCATCGGCAGCTTCTTGCGGATCTTGCAGTCGACCACGTACTCCTTCAGTCGGCTGTCGTACTTCGCGTGCACACGCTTGCGGATCGCGGCAACTACCGTGGCCGGCGCGTGAATGCGGGGGCTTCCCGGGTAGATCAACGCCCGGCCGCCACGCAAGCGAACGTTCCCGATCTTCGCGCTAAACACTCGATCGTTGCCCAGTCTTTCATCAGCACTCACTAGTCCATCTTCAACTCCCACGCCTTCGGGTTGTCCGTCTTCAGGAAGAAGTGATCCGGGTTACAGTGCGCGGCGTCCTTATTGCCGTACGTGACGTTGCCGTAGACCGTCACGTCGTCCTTCTTCGTGTGCGTGTACCTGAACGGCCACTCACTCAATGATCGACTCGAAGAAGGGGAGGACGAACGATTGGTAGTACACTTCCCAGGCGGGGAAGTCCAGATTCTTGAGCATTCCTTGCAGGAAGGTGGCCGGCAGCGGGGAGCCGTTCGGCAGGAAACCCCAGCCCATCGTTCCGGTCGCCACGCTCTCGCGCAGCTCGCCGTTCGGACTCTCGACCAGCGGCAGCGGGATGATCGGCGGGGCGCGCCCGGGAATCGCCAGCTGCAACAAACGAGCGGCTCAATTCAAACAGCGATCGGGGGCTTACGGCGGTGAGCGCGTCCTTGCACAAGCGGCCGGTCGACTGCGTGCCGCCGACGGTCGTGGCGAATGGACCGGCGTTCGTGTCGTCGAAGGTGGACGACTTCGAGGTGTCGAAGCTGAAAAAGTCGGATTGATTCCTTGCGTTCACGGCTTGCTGTTGGTTACCCTCCACGATTCTTCAAGCAATTGGTCGTCTTGCAGGTGGTCGGGACGACGAAGAAGTCGGGGGTCGTCGGGTTCAAGTGCAGAGTGATCGGTTGGGTGGGCGTGCTGAAAGGTGAGGGTTGGAGCGGAAGGTGAACGACAACAACCCACCCCAGCCCCATCAGCTGCATGAGGGTCCCTTTCTTCGAGAAGATCGGGGCGACGGTGAACTTCTGCGGCGCCGTGCCGGCCGCCATCCCGACGGAGAAGAAGGCGGAAAGAAGCAGAAGACGCAACATAGTTGAATCTTCGGAAAACACAATTCTTTCCGCTCATTCCGCCGCTTTTATTCCACTCTCGCTCTTCTGCAGCTGTCCCGCCGGTCGGCCGCTTGTGCGGGATTCGTTGGGATCAAACGGTCGGCTCGCCCAAATGCACGCCGGCTTCCGTTGGTCTTCTCCCTGCGAGGTGGTGACAAAAAAGGAGCAGCGAGTGGATCCGTTCGAATTCGATTCTGCTCGCCACGAACGCGCGGATTTCGTGCTCTAGTTTGTTGCCGCTTGCTGCAAATCGGCCAGTTGCAGCAGGAATCGCGTGAATCCCCGGCTGTTTTTTGAGTTCTTCCTGCTTCTCGTTGTAATCCGGAAGTCACGAGGTCGGATTTCAGTTTCTGGCTGCAAAACCCGTCTTTCGCTCGACCATTCGTTTGCTCACCTGCTCTTCTTGCCAAACTTCTTTGTTCCGCTCATCGCTCACTTCCAACTTCTTTGTCTTCGATTTCACTTCCAAATGAAGAAAGCAGTGGAAGGAATGAAGCGAGGGATAAAAGGCGGCAAAGCGAACTGTGAAAGAAGAGCAATCGCTTAAAGCCACCAGAAATGTCTCGTTTGGGAAAACTGCTCCCGCTCGTCCTCTTCGATGTGCTGCTCGTTCTCTTCTTCGGCTTCGTTTTGAAGGACGTGGCCGCCCAACCGCAACATGGCGGAACGAACGGGACGCTCGTGCCTTCGAATGGGCAAACGACGACCGTTCGGATCGATCCAATTCCAACGAACGTCACGACCCCCTGCGTGGAGCGATGCAAAGATCGCTACTCCTCGTGCCAAACGAGGAAGCGGTATTGCGAGCTCCCGGTATGCAAGGGAGATAGAAGCATGTTCACTTGTCTTTTTTGTTTAGATGTACCATCGCATGATGGCCAAAGCATGCCCGATGAGCTGCGGGCGGTGCGTGGACAAAGGTTTGCCTTTTTATAGCGGCTTGCATCTTCTGGCTGTTTGCAGGCGACTGCTTCGACATGAAGCGTCATTGTCGCCGATCCCAATGCACAAAAGAAGTGAGTTTTCGTGACTTTACAATCTTATGACTGGCTGTTCAGGGCTACACGCAGCTCATGCGAGAAGGTTGCGCGAAAACCTGCCGCTTTTGCATTCCGTTCACGTGTGCGGGTGAGTTACACGTCGTCCCTCTCACACCGCTCATCGATCGGGTTTAGAGAGCGCGAAGTCCAGTTCGCTGCCGCAAATCCCCGCCCCGAAACGTCCCTGATTTCTTCCAACCGACCACTCGTTCCTGCTGCCAGAATGAATTCATTTACTCGCGTTCGGATCAAACGAATACAAAGCGGAGAATCCATGGTTACAGAGGGGCAAAATACAGAAAATACAGGCAGGATTTCTCGTCCGTCGACGTCTACTCGTCGGTGCACGTACGGCCCTCGCCCTCGACCTGGGGCGCGAGGTCCTTGGAGCCGATGTCGAAAACCTTCTCGGCCGTCCCGTGGTGGATGTACTCCGAGGGCACGGGGATCACGATCCGTCGCTTGCAGGGCTGAAAGACCAGCTCTCGTTCGATCTCCCCTCCGCCCACCCACCTTGATGCCGTCCTCGCAGTCGGTAAAGATGCGCAGTCTAAACGAAAAGAGGATTGAATGGAGGGAAGCTCCATGTTACTCCGGCTCGATTGTGGTAAGTTCGCGTGTCGTACCGTCGAGCAGGAAGTAGCCGCGCGCGTCGGTGAACTTCTCGTCCAGCAGATCGTCCGAGTCGCCCGGATTGCGGTCCACCTGAAACGGGCGTTCAGTTCAGTCGTTCAGTTTATTGAAGCTGGCCGCGCCCTGCCGATCACTCGTCAAATCCTCCGTCAAACGGTGGTAGACGGCAGATTTGAAGACCGATCCCCAAACTCACCTCCATCAGCTTCACTTTCACGTTCTTCTCGGGCAATCCGTTGCACAACAGCTGCCCTTTGACGGCGGCGCCCTGCTTGCGCATCGCCATCGACGTGCCGGCGAGCAGCAGGAGGCCGAGGGCGAACAGTTGGACGGAGCGCATCTTCTGGAAAGCAGTTGAATTCGAGGAGGAAAGAGGAGGAAAACACGGCTGAGTGGCGGCTACGTGGCCGCCGCCGCCAACTGTTGATCTCCACGAATCGCCCGGGGGACACGCGGCGAAAACAAATGAATCGCCCGGCCGGTCGGCAGGCCGCTCGAGCGACCGACGGGATCGTTTTGTTTATGTTCGTGTGTTTTCGAACAACATCCTTCCTTTCTGCCTTCCACCCATATGCCTACCCACTGCCATCCTTTAGCTTTCGCTCGCCGATCGAAGTTCACGGACACGCAATTCGCCGCGATTCATTGCGGCTCACTGCCATTCGCTTCAATCGCTCCGATTCGCTCCGCTTTAATGGCCGACCGGACGAGCGTGAGTGCTCAAGGACGTCTCCCGAGAAAGCGAACAGTCGTGTGTTTCGGTCGGAGTGGAATTCGATTAAATCGAATTGAATTCGAGATGAACGCTCGCAAACAAAAAAACAACCGTCTTCTTTTACTTCCGCCTTCCAAGCGAGCGAGCGGGCGGCAGGTGTTTGTTGGGAGCGATGAGTGACACAAGGCGGAGTGATTGCTGACAGCAACGGCAGGCTGTGAAATCTTCCCCGGACTGCCGAGTGGTCAGTTGCACACGAATGGATGAACAAGAAAGAAAGCTAACAGAAGGCCTTGAAATAGCCGCCGGTTGACGTCAAATCGAATTTCCGTGCAATTAATGCGGGTCCCCGTCCACCGGCTGCAATTCCCGCTGACGTCCGCCCGATCGGATCGTCCGGCCGGCCATCCATTCAGTCGGGGATGAACGCCGTCGGGCTCATGAATCAAGCGGCCGAAAGCGGCGGCGCCCAGTTGTTGATTGCCGAAAGCCCGTTCCGATTGGGAGAACGCGATCGGCGGAAGGAACAAACGAACGAAAAGAAGGCGGCAGCTGCTCGCGGGTCTGCTCCAACGGCCGCCGTCTTCCGGCCTCGGGGATTCGATTCGACGATCGTTGTAATTGGGCGAGTTTTGATCGCCGCCTTGTCCGCACGTGTGGCTCTTTCGGTTTTATCGTCCTCGCTCCACGTGATCCGGTTGCCGGTCGTTTTGTTGCTCACAGTCCCGAGGTGCTGAGCATTTCTTGGCCACTCAAACCGTCACCGTGATTCTGCCGCTTTACGATCCCCTCCGAGCTTCTGTTTGCTCCAAGCGGGGCGTTCTGATCGGAAGCCCAATGAAAAAGCGATAAAAGCGGGAGTGCGGGTTGCTTTCTTTCCTCCGATGCAGATCTTCTTTCACTTATTTTTGTTCACGTGTCCACCGAAAAGATGTCTGCAGCGACTAACCAACGGCGCCCACTTGCAGCCGTCGGGATGTTCTTCAACCTGCTCACCACGAACTATGAGCGCTACAGAATCGCCCACTTGGTGATGGGGCTGATCATTGCGCTGTACTCTCTTCTTGGCGCCTTCTGCTTCTGCGCCCTTGAGCAGGAGAACGCGCTGAAGATGATCCGAGAGCGGGAACACAACCAACTGGTCGCGAAGCAGTTGGCCCGCGAGAAGCTCTTCAGCGACCTCACCGTAAGCCACCAATTAGTTCTTAGACCATCCTTCTTCAGTACTACTTCTTCAAAGACATCAAAGTGGCGGCCCTGCTGAACACGAGTCTACCGAAGATTCTTGATCAGTACGATCAGGGGCTTTTGGACTCGCTGCCCGTCCGGGACTCCCGCTACTCCGACCAACCTCGGTGGAACCTGTGGGGTGGGCTGTACTACAGCGGGTCCCTCTACACAACGATCGGGCAAGTCCTCTGCATTCTTCTTCCACTAATTTTCTTCGTTCCAGTTACGGCGACCTCACAACGAAGAGCGTAGGAGGAAGGCTCTTCACGATCTTGTATTCCTTCCTGGGGATTCCCCTCCTGATCACCGTCCTGAACACGTGGGGCGGCGGTCTGTTCGAGTGCATGCAAGGCCTCTACAAAAAGTACCTCCTCCGCTCGGCCCACTACATTCGCTCGAGGGCGAGGAAGTCGAAGAAGCTGCAGGCTGAGGTCGAGTACGACGACGTACTCACTCCCTCTACTTTATAGACTTCTGTCTGTTGTTTCAGTACTCGCTGGCCGAATCGGAGGTCGCGAGCCAAGCGGACGTCCCGCTGGAGCAGGAGATCGAGCAGCCGAAACTCCCGATGAAGCTCGCTGTGTTCGCGATCGTCATCTACTTGCTCTTCTCGAGCTTCTTGTTCCAATGGTGCGCTCTTCCATCGATCGAAGAATCGATTGTTGTGTTTAGGATCCAAGGCGACTGGGATTTCATTACGGCCCTCTACTTCTCCTCCGTTTCGTTGACGACGATCGGTGAGCGGAGAATCCTCCCCATTCATTTGCAGTTTGTTTGTAGGACTGGGCGACGTGGTGGTCCCGCACAGGATCGCCGTGCTCAACTTCGTTCTGATTCTCCTCGGTCTCGCGGTCGTCTCGATGTCCATCCAAATCTTCCAAGTACTCTCCTTTTTTACTTCTACTTCTAATCGATTGCGTGTTTGAGGTCCACATCGAGGCGGTGTTTGCGCGGATCATCCGTTCGATCGAAAGCGACTTCAAGAAGCAGCTGATCGGTTCGTCCCCTCGTTCATCACCCGTCAACCGGCTTCGTGATTTAGCGGAAAAGCGGAAAGTCTCGAACGCGACGAGCATGTACGCACAAACGGACCGGAAACAGTCGGCGACCGTCATCTCGATCCCTGTCCCGTCGCTCCGCGAGCAGGAGGAATTCCGCCGTCAATCCTCCCAATCGCTGGCCAACGCGACGCCCGGTTCGTCCACCGAGCGGCTTGTTGATTGCACGAAGGATTGCAGAAGAACTTGACGCCGTCCACCGCTACGCCACGCAAATGTCGCTGCCCGACCGCTTCCTCGTCAAACTCATGAGCAAACACCAAAAGCGGCTGCTGAACGAGCGCTTCCTCGAGCGCACTCGAATGCGCAACAAGGCGATCCAAACGGACGAGCGGAAGTCCTCCACCTCCGCCCAAACCGACCACATCCGCCGGCTGGACTCGTTGGTGCCCGCCGCCGCCCGCTTCAACGTCTCCGTCTCGCCCTCGACGGAAAGCAGCAGTTCGGAGGACGAGGCGGCGGCGAGCTCGTCGACCAAACCGGCGGGCGCCTCCGCGAGCGGCAAGGCGGCCACTCCCCAACGGAAGCGGGGGTTGTCAAGGAAGAAGCTGTACATCTACGCCGTGAGCGCTTTCTTTCTTCTTGCTGATCACTCGTGAATTCAGGCCGGAGATTGAGCACACACGCGCGTGTTCACTCGACTGTTAGCCGATCGATTGGTAGTCGACTTCACTTACTCGTTTGCACGGAATAAACTCGTGATTGCTGGGACGTGTGTCCACTTCGACTCGCCGCACTGTACGGTTCTTTCCGGGGGATTTGACGGCCGCCCTCCCGTCCGCCATAATCCGTTGGGTTGCCGCCGCCGAAGGTCGCCCGCCCGCTGCACTGCACGCCCGTTATTACCGCCCTCCCTCCGCTCTCCATGGAAACGTTTGAGGGTTTATTTTGAGCCGTCCACCCGCCATTACGATCCGTCCCCTCGTCCTTTTTGTTTCAGCCGCTCGGCAGGAGGGGAGAGCGGGCGGATTTCCCTCGAAACGGCGGGCCGGACGGGAGTGATCGGCGGGCAAACAAGGCGCCAAAGGATTGTGTCCACTCGCCGCTGCAGGCCGCCCGCTTATCAAACGAAACGAAAAAAAACAGCAGGCAGCAACGCGGAATCCGAGCGGGCGGGCGGGAGGTTTGCGGCTGTTCGCCTCGTCATTTCGATCCCCCGCCGAGTGCCTCGCGTTTCGTATCGTTTGTTTATGTTTGGGGAGTGTCCGGGGCAGCTGTTCTCACGCCAATCTCCCGTCCACCTCTGCAGGAAAGGCGGATGTTCGCACTCCTTCACGCCTCGACGGTCGTAAACAAACGGCGGGAGATTTACGATCACTTATCGCGCAATTCGGGCGCCAATCCGCCCTTTCTGTGGTGCTGCGCGAAGCAATCGGCCCAAATGAAAATTTAATGAGAATTCGGCTCTTCGCCGCGTGCCCGGGCGCCCATCTCATTGCGGCGGCTCGGCGTTTAATTGGGAGGCGAGGCGGGCGGGCGGTGTTTCCCGCACTCATCCAATCGACTGCCCCCTTGGTTGCGTCGTTCATGGCCCTTTTCCGCCCTTCCATTCGTCTGCCAACTGGTTTCTTCGGCCTCCATCCATTGCCTTCTTTCGTACGAATTGGAAGGGGAATTACTGCTGGCGGGTAATCTGCTCGCCGGATTGCTCGCTGTCTTCTATTGCATTCGGTTTCCGAACCGCCCGTTTTTGGCGTTTGACTTTTGGCCGCTCCGCTCCGGTCGGCTGCGGGAAAGAAATGAGGCCGCCGGTCGGTCGGTCGGTCGGCCGCTTGTTTCGTGCACGAAATTGCAATCGGCGGCCATCGACTCGCCTCTTCGGGTGCCCCTCCGAATTGTCGCCGGCCGCTCCGAGTCGGGAACATTCCGGTCGGGCCAAAGACAAAAACGCTTCCCTTTCCGTCCGTCCGTCCGCCTTCTTCATCGCGCGCCGTCCGGCCGGCCGACTTTTGGCCGCCGACCGACCGTTTCTTCCGCTGGCCGTCGGCTGGAGGGCGAAGCGGCCGGGCGGGCGGGCGGGGGGATCGTGTGCTCGGCGGTCATTAGAATTGTACGATCGATCACGAGCCGCTCGCATTCGAATCGGCGGGTGTTAAAAATGCAAACGAAGTGCGGGCGGACGGCGCCCGCCGATTGCCACTCGTTGGGGCATTCGTTCGACTCGCCGTGCACCTCACGCACTCCATTAGGCGAATGAATGGGCGGATGAGGGGGCCGAGTGCGGAGTGAGTGGGGGCACGAAGGACGCGCCGAGTGGACAAAAGAACCTCCGAACCCCTGCCGCCTCGCGCGACACCCCGCCGCGATCTGCGAGGAGGTGGGCCGGCCGGCGATCCACTCGCTCGCTCGCTCGGCGTTCGCCGGCCGATCGATCGGATTTCGTACTCGCCGATTGCGGCCGCCCTTCCGGGGTTCTTTTGGCGGCCGCCGGTTTGTTCGCGTTTGAAAAATGGCCGTCGGAGTGATCGCGAAACAAAGCGGCCGGCCGTTTGAAGTCGCCGCCCTCCCGAATGCATAAAAGGCGGCTCCGAGTTGTTTGCTTCTTCCGGCACTCCGCCCGCCCGCCGCCGCCTGTCGACCTTGACGCCCGTTCGAGCGACAAATTGAGTGGAGCGCGCGGATGCATTCGGGAGTCCCCCGCCGTTCGTTCGTTGAGGCGGGCGGCCGGTCGAGGAGTTCATTCCTTTCGATTCGCGCCCCTCGGCGGCCCTCGCGCTCTTCGATCAGGCGATCGGGGGCGATCTGTTGCGTGATTCACGGTTGTTGTTTTGCGGCTCTCGTGATGTGGACGGCGAGCGGCCGCTTGATTCACAAAGCGGTGGCCGGCCGGCCGGCCGTGCGGAATGCGGGCGATCTCGTTCGCGTAAACAAACGGCGGCGATCGGCGGGGCCGTCGGCAGCAGCGAAAACACGTGCGACGACAAGCGCCGGCCGGCCGGGCAGCGGATTGTTCGAGAAGCGAGGGGCGGCACTCCGATGGACGCGGCAGAGAGGCGGCCGGTGATTTGTTGTTGGCCCCCGCCCCCCGCTCGGTTGCGTTGTAGGCGGGCGGTCGGATCAACAGCCGCTGCTGCTGCGGGGATCTCCGCTTTCACTCACTTTTCGTTCGACGCGCCCGCCCGCCGCCTGCTGCTGCTCGCTCGGCCGGTCGCCCGTGTGCAGGCCGGGCGATGGCGAGGGCGGCGGTTGGGAAGACGCCAAGTGCGAGCGAGCAGGAGGGCGCCGCGCCGCGCACTTCGGCATTCGACCCTCGCCCGCCGCGCCCTCCCCCGCGCGTCCACCCTCGCGAAAGAACAATCGCGAGCCCAACGCCGCGGCCGGCGTCGATTTTCCCCAATCTTCTCCATTCATCTCGCGGGGGCGTCTTGCGTTGCCGCGCGCGTCCGCCGCGCTCCCGCTGCTCGCCGGCCGCCCGGCGCCGCGTTCAGTCGACGCTGTGGCTGGCCGGCCAGCGCGGCAGGCGTTGTTCTCCGCGCTCCGCGCTAATTTCGCTCGATCCCGCTCGCCCCCTCGCCGCGTGTTTGCCGTTCGGATGAACGCCGTGGCCGAAGGTGCCCGCGGAGGGCGACTTTCGGCACCTCGCCGTTCGTCCACCGTGTCCACGCGGCGGCCGCACACGTGGGACGCCGAAAACAGCCGAGATTTCCACACTCCGCGCCCGTGTTTTTGCCGCGCTCCGCGAAGTAAACAGTCCGCCGTTTTGCGTCCAACAAAGCGGAACGCGGACTGCCGCAGCGAAAACAATCCCCTGGACAGCGCGACCAACTGGCGTCGTCCTCTTCTCGTAAATCAGGCTTCCTTTCTTTCGCTGCGCCCCCTCCAAACGGCAACAGTTGCGTTTCGTGAAGCCGCGCGGCCGCCCGTTTTAATCGTTTGCAATTAAAAAAGACGTCCAGAAGGCGCCGTCGTTGCGCGCCGCTCGTAAAGACGGCCGGCCGCTCTTCGCGGCGGAAATTGGAGCTCATTAGCCGGCAAAAAGAAGTTCTTTTGGTCGAAAAGTCTCGTTGGCAGACGTCCAAAGAAGCCGGCCGATCGGTGGGCAGTGGGGTGGGCGGGACGGCGCGCGGAATTCCGATCTCGCCTCGGTTTGGCGCCCAATTTACGATCTTTGTGTGCGCGAAGGTCGCTTGTTTACGCCCGCCGTTCTTCCGCTCGAATTGCCGCCCGTTCCGCTGGCCGGCAAACAGGCGGCGGAGTCGCGCATTCGGCGAGGGTTCGAGTTCGCGAACGAGGGCCCGCTTCCGCTGTCCGGGGGTTCTTTGCCCCCTTCATTAATCCTCTCGCCCCTCGCCCCTTCGTGCATCGGATCCCGTTATGAACCGAAGACCAACGGGGCCCCTCGTTGTTGTTTACATCCCCCCAGCGAGCGAGCGGGCGGACAGCGGGCGAGGGGCGGGCGCTGGGCGGTTGTTTTGGTCCGCTCGCTCGAAGGGCGGGGCGCGGGGAGCCGACGGGGGCCGCAGCCGGCGAGTGCGCGCGCGCGTTCGCTTCATTCCGCGGCCCCGCCGACCGAGCGGGCCTCCACTCGCGCCTGGAGACCTCTTGGACGGTCGCCGCGCCGATGCCGCCGTCGTGATAATCCGTTTGACTTCGTGTTGCACGCTGGGGACCTCTTCAAGCGGCCGCCTCCTCGTCATTGCGCGCTTTTTGTTTCGTCCGTTGATTGAAAGCGGCCGAGCGAGCGGGCGGCCGGAAGGGGACCCTTTTGGGAATCCGGCCGTCCGCCTGTTCGGCTCTCCGCTTTCAAACGCGATTAAACGCCGTCCCGCACGACCGCTCATTCCGCCGTTGTTTGCAGCCCTCCGAGCGTCATGGCGACCGGAAAGTTCCAAACGCACGCGTTCTCGATCGTCGTGGCCCTCTTCACGGTCGTGTTCCTGATCGTCTTCGCCATCTTCGGCCGCTACTCCGCCGAGACCCAGCCGCTGTCGACCCACGACTTCGCCAACGTCTCGCGCAATGCTCCGCGTAAGTTCCTCCTTTCCATTGGAGGGGGAGGGGAGGGTGGCGATCCAACGGAAGAGAAAGACGGACGGGAGATTTCAGTGGACGGAGAGTTCGCGGGCGTGAGTCGCCTCTACCCACGCGTGAGTCGCGTGCGTTGCGCCGCGAATAACGCCGCTTGAGTGAAGAGAGAGAAGTGGGCCACAAACAAACTGCTTCGAGCTTGAACCGACGAGAAGAACTCTCGAGTAATCCTCTCGTGCTTTCAGTGCTCCACGACACGCACGCCTTCGTGCTGATCGGCTTCGGCTTCCTGGTCGCGTTCCTGCGCCGCGCCGGCTTCACCGCCCTCTCGTTCAACCTGCTGATCCTCGCGTGGGTGCTGGAGTGGGGCCTGATCGTGCGCGGCTTCATGAGCACCGAGTTCGCCCAACACGGCTACTTCACGATCTCCCTCCGAGAGTGAGTGCTCGCCCCAACCACTGGAATGACCGCCCGTTGCTTTCAGCTTCGTGAAGGCCGACTACACGGCGGCCGCCGTCCTGATCTCCTTCGGCGCGCTGGTCGGCAAGCTGAGCCCCATCCAGTACGTTGCCCTGGCCATCATCGAGACGCCCGTCCAAGTCATCAACGAGCACATCGTCCTCAACTACATCCAGGCCGGCGATGTGGGCGGCTCGATCGTCGTGCACCTGTTCGGCGCGGTCTTTGGCCTGGCCGCCTCGCGCCTGCTCTTCAAGCCGTCGTGGGCCGTCTCCGAGCACCTGGGCTCCATCTACCACTCGGACATCTTCAGGTGAGCAGTTGGAAGGAGAAACACACTCACCGCTCCCCCTTTCAGCTTCGTTGGCACCGTCTTCCTGTGGGCGTTCTTCCCGTCGTTCAACTCCATCTTCGCGATCACCGCCGCCGAGCAGCAGCGCTCCGTCCTCAACACCTTCCTCGCCCTGATCGCCTCGACCATCACGACCTTCCTGGTCTCGCAGCTCGTCACCAAAGACGTGAGTTTGCCCACCAAAGAACTCGCTAGTCGGCGGAACGAATCGAGCGTGCGGTCGAGCGGAAAACTCACTTCTTTGCGCAAATCAATTAAAACCAAAGGGCGGGAGCGAACAACTCGAATGATCGTTCGTCTTGCAGCACCGCTTCAACATCAAGCACATCGCTTCCGCCTCGCTGGCCGGCGGCGTGGCCGCGGGAACCGTCTCCACGCTCATCCTCGCGCCCTTCCCCGCCCTGCTCGTCGGTGTGATCGCCGGCGCCGCCTCGGTCCTCTCCTTCCAGCACCTCACCGTGAGTCCTCGAAAGAAGGGGAACAACGAGTAATTCCTCCGCTTCCAGCCGGCCCTCGGCAAGAAGTTCAACTTCCACGACACGCGCGGCGTCTTCTCGCTGCACGGCATCCCCGCCATCGTCGGCGTGTTGGCGTCGGTCGTCCTGCTCTTCATCGTGCCGGTCGGACCGCACGGCGAGGCCATCCGCAACATCTACACCAACTTCCGCACCGACCGCTACCAAGAGGGCTACGACGCCGCCGCCCAGGCCCTCCGCCAGCTGGGCGCTCTGTTCCTCACGCTCGTCATCGCCCTGATCAGCGGAGCCCTCACCGGTGAGTCCCCGCCCTCCCCCTTGCCCACTCGCTGATCCCTCTCGCTTGCAGGAGTCATCTTGAAGCTGTCGCTGTGGGCGCAGGTGCGCGAGAAGGAGGCGTTCGCGGACGCAGACTTCTTTCAAGTGACGGAAGATTACGACTTCACCACGTAGGTTTTGCATTACGGGGTGTCCCAGCCGAAAGTGACGATTTGAGCTGGCTATTTTTCGGCCAATAATGGACCATTTTTAATGCGGTTTTTTGCTACGTGTAGCCCAAAACGGGAAGTTTTGTTTGGTAGGAATGTCTCGGTTCACCTCGGTTTGTGAGCAGCAGGAACATCAAAAAGGCAAGACCCCCAAATTTTGCTGTTTTTTGCTTCTAGCGGACTGGAAAAGGATCACATGAACGAACAAACGAATGTCCATGAAGGCCGACATGTTTTTTCGGATTTCCAGTTGGTGAAAGAACGAAATCTTCAAGGAGAAATTCGCAAATCATCGTTTGAAGTGCTCAAATCAAGAGTCCGCAAAACTCCCGGCGCAAAAATGCACGCGGCGAAAAGCGGCCGAAAATGACGGTGTTTTAACCTTTTTCGCTGTTTCTCACGCTCACAAACAAAACTTGAACGTGTTTTTGGTATCAAACAAAACTTCCCGCTTTCTGCTACTCATGGTTAAAAACCACATCTAAAACGGGCTGCACTTGGCCGAGAAATAGCCGGCTCAAATCGTCAGTTTCGGCTGGGACACCCTGTATTTCGATTGGATGCCTAAACTAACATCTTTTCAGGCGCGTCACCAGCCACATCGAGCGAGTTGAACTCACTGAGCATGCGCGTTTTTCCAACCCGCTTTTTGCAACGTTTTTAATTCGAATGCTTTAGGTGGAGCGCAAGCAGCTGCTCGCCAACGACGCTGCGGTCATTCCGACCACCGTGACGACGACCGCCTGAAGAGCGCCCTGAATCGACACCAAAATGTTCCCTGCTTTTCTCTCGCACTCTCTTCTTTTGCTCTCCGTCCTTCTCGTTGCTTTTCGTATACCTCCGCACAAATGAGTCCCTTCTCTCCGCAGTATTTCCTCTCATGACCGCCTCTCCCTGCCATTCGCCCCCAGAGCCCAACGATCGACCCCGAAAGGTCCACACACTCCGCTCTTTTCTTCTTTTGCTCGGCCCAAAAATGGCCCAAGATTCGAGAACTCCGCGTGCAGCTCAATTGTGCCCGACCCCGTCGGTAGGATAGTCGACGTTTTCCGTAGAGTAGAAAGAAGCCCGTCGTTCTCGAGTCTTTCGCGCATCTGCGGCCGCCCCCTCACGTTTTGATCGACAAGAACCATTTGCGTAATCCCTCTTTCTTCTGTCTTCGTTTCTCACGGCTTTCGATCGAATCGCCGCTTCTCATCGAACATCCCCTCTTCTCTCGCTCTATTGTATTCCGCCGCCGCTTAACGAAAGAAACAAAACGAATTGGAGCATTGTAACCGTTCTTTTCGCGAATAAACTTTTGGATGCAGCAGTCGGTCGGTGGGTCAAGAGGCAAAAGAAACGAACGGGAGTAAGGTCTCAGTGTTGCCAGAAGATCATCCGCTCCTCGCCGTCTTCTGTTGTGGTGATTCACGTTGAAGGCAGGACCTTTCGACCGTACTTTCGGTCCCTTCGGCGACATCTCCAGCAAATTTCAGCGGATTCTGCCTCTGGAACGTCCGTTTTCGTGCGGAATTTCTTCGACTTTCGACTAGTAGACCCTTGTTGCCTTTCGGATTGATCGTAGGAAGGGATAAAAGAGAAATAGACCGCATATGAAAAGTGAATGAGGTTTCGGGCGTACCGCCGTGTAAATCCTCCACCACGATCCGAGTTCCACCGCACGCCCGCCCGCCCGCTCGCTCGCTCACTTAGCCACAGACAGCACGCAAGCAATCGTGAGCAGAGCGGGTGGGGCGGCAAGAAGAAGAGAAAAGAGCCGTTCGGCCACGGATTCCTCACACACATCCTCCGATCAACCGGAAGAATCGAGATCATGCCGCCGAAACGAGCCACCAAGGAGGACAAACAGAACGGCGAGCGCCTGAAAGCGTACTGCCAAACGGGAACGATGCCCACGCCGAAATCGACGAAGCGGCCGGTGAGTTTCGAATTCTTACTTCTGCTCGCTTCTCTCCTCGTTTCCCTCCGTTGATTCATCTCGATCGCTTTCAGAAGGGGACGACGTATTCGCTGACGCCGACGCTCAACTCGTCGCCCACGTCCAGCGCTACGGCGCCCAAGAAGTCGCGCGTGTTCTCGCCGCCGACCGCTCCGAATGTGACCGCCGGCTCGAACGTAATCATCGGATTTCCTCTCTTTGATCTCCTTGTTCGCTTTCAGGCGACTCCCAACCGCCCGTCCACCGTCCAGCAGCCGGCCATCGCCTCCGCCACCGGCTCGACCACCACGAAGAACGTCATCCAACGCGGCGCCTCCAAGGCCCCGTTGGATCCCGTAAAGGCGTTCTTTTCGGTGAACCAGCCGGCCGGAGTGCAGTCGGGTGGACACCAGACGCCCGCGAGTTCGTCGACGGCCGTCGCGCAGGTGTTCATTGGATTCTTTCTCCATCTTACCGTCTTCTTTTGCTTTCAGCCCACTCCGAAGCCCCCGCAGGTGAACATGTGGGCGTCCGGACGGCCCACTAGAATTGGCGGCATAGGAGCGGGCGCCTCCAGCCCCGCTCTCGATCCCGTAAAGCCGTCGACACGGAACGGCCGACCGGATGGAGCGAACGGCGGATTGGCCACGAACACGGCCACTCCGATGGCCTCGAAGGTGCACAGTTGATTCCTTCTCGTTGGATTTCTTGTCCGTTTTCAGTCCTCTCGCCGCCCGCCCATCTTCACGAGCACCAGCGTCGTGAAGATCGACGACTCGGACCTCGTGAGTAGTCAAAGGGCTTTCTGATGGCTTACTTCTTCTTGCAGCCGGATGTAACCTCGTTCCTCGGCGCCGCGAAGAAGCTGGCGCGCACTCTGCCGGCGGCCAAGGAGACCGGGGCCGAGGTGACGGGCTCGCGACTCACGAAGTCGTTTGCGGCGGCCGTCGCGTCGCGCCCGCTGTAACCGAAGGACGTGGCTGCTCCGGCGCCGCCGGCGGACGAGTGGCTTACCCTGGAGCAGGCGATGGCCGGGAAGAAGGGAGTGAGCAGGGACATCTAACTTTAGGGATTCCTCTCGTTGCCTGCAGGCTCGTCATTCGACCGAATCTCTCGCTCGCACCACTCCGACGACCGCCTCGAAGAACGTAGGCGGTGGGACGTTGGAAGCGAAGAGTTCGCTCGTCGTGATCACCCTGGACGACGACGAGAAAGGCAACTCGATGAGCGAAGGCGAGAAGGAGAACACCCGTCCGCCGCTGTTTGGCCTCTCCACCCATCCGAACGAATCGGGGTGGCAGTGGCCGCAGAAGACCGTCAAAACGAAGCCGACGGCCGCGAGTGGGAGTGAGTCCTGTGAACAACGGGGATCCTCATGCAGTCCACTTGCAGGTGCTCAAACGACCGCAAACCGAGCGACCGTTCACTTGAACGCTTCGGCCACTTTCCCGAACGTCCGCTCGCAGGTGGATCCTTTCTTGGAGGCAATTGTGGACTCTTGCTCGTTTTAGACCGAATTGAACGAGCGGCCGCCCTGGCAGTTCTCCCACGTGCCGAACACGCAGGTGGCCGGCGGCGCGACGAAAGCGAGCGGCGACTTGACGGCCGACCGAACGGTAAAGACAGCGCGAGCACAGCGGACGTCCTCCTCTCGCTTTCAGCCCTTTCGCTCCCGCTCGCCCTCGCTGCAGAACATGCCGAAAGTGGACGACGGCAGCCAGCCGGCGAAGGCCGAGCGGGTGAGTGGAGTGATTAGATGAGGCGTCCTATTTGTCGTTTGCTTGCAGGACAACGTCTCTTAAAGCCGAATATCGTGTACGAGGAGCGTGCGGTGAATCCGCAGACGAAGGCCGGCGGTCAGATGACGACCCCGAAGGTGCACCCCATCTTCGGGCTCCAGAAGCCGGCCGAGTGGGCGAAGTCGAGCACGAAGTCGACCGACGCCCACCAAGTGATTAGAACGAATATTGGACATCTCCTTCCCGTTTCAGAATTCGAACAAACTCACGATCAATTCAAACGGTAAGCATCCGCACAGCACTCAGCCACAAGAAGTGAGTGGAATAAGTGAACGGAGGTCTTATTGTTTCGGTGTTCTTGCAGGTGCCCTCGTTGGGACAGAAAGTGGCTGTCGTTCAGCCCACCTTGCGTGGTCCGCTAGACGCCCGTCCGCTCGTCGAACCGAGCGGAGCGTCGGGCTTCGGAGGCGGCGGTGCATAGCCCGATCATTAGGACCTCTTCTTTATCACCTGCTTGCAGGAATGTTGGGCCGCCGTGAGACGCAAGGGCTTTCGTTCTACGGTGCCCGCGAACCGACCGTGAAGCTTTGATTCTTCTTGCCATCCACTCGCTCCTTCCGCTTTCAGCCCTCCCTTTGTTTGTCTTCGAAAGAGCAACTGGAAGCCGCCGATCGCGAGTTCGCCGCTCAGTTGCAGCAGGAAGTGAGCGGACCAATCCAATCGGCCTCCTCATTTGGTCTTCTTGCAGGAGCTCGAAGCGGAAGATGCGGCCGATTGGGCGGAAGAGAACGCCGAGCAGCTGCAAGGAGTGAGTCGATCAAGAAATTAGGAACTCCTATTCGTCCACTTCCTTGCAGGAGCTGTACGGAACGGAAGGGTCGGCGCTCTCGAACGGCGACGCCTTCGGCGGGCGGGGCACGAGCGACGTCCAGGCGGGCAGCATCGACCGGACGGCGTACGCGCCCGTCGACCTCGAGCACGCCGATCAGATCGAACGGACGGCCGGCGGTCTGAGCGACGAGCAGCGGGCGGAGGTCCTCGAGCAGGCGGGCGCCGCCGAGCAGCCCGATGGCGCCGAGCGGGCGGACGAGCCGGAAGCTGAGGTGAATGGAAGGCAGGAGTGTTGGATTCATTGGGTCTTGCTACAGAAGACGCCCGAATCCGACGGCTACGTGCTGACTGCAAAAGCCGCCGGAATCATCTACCGCGGGCGGTACTTCGGCCACGCCACCTGGAGTCCGACCAAACAGCATCACTACTACTTGTGTCCTCAATGCGCCACCGGACTGACCGTCAAGCTGGGCAACGGCGCGGTGCCTGACAAGCCGCCCGTCCACAAGAAGACCTGCAAACGGCGATGGCAAGACGTTTGGGAGCTTCCTGTTCCGTTCGTCGAGGACTACTGGCAAGCCCTCCGAATGCGAGCTCGATACTTCCGCTGGATCGACTTTTGGCAAGACGAGGATTCGGTTGAGCGAGTGGTGCGATTCCTGGGATTCTTGGGCTCCACACCCTTCTTTCTTCTTGCAGGTCGAGCCCGACGACGAGTTCCCGAAGGACGCCGACTGCCTGGCCCTTTTCGCCGACTTCCTGCACGCCCTTCGAAACCGTTCGCTCGCGATCGACTGGCTGCCCAACACAAAACAGGACACGTTCAAGTTCGAGGAATTCACCTTCTACCGCACGGACAAGTGGATCTGGAAATGCACAGAGTGGATCACGTTCTTGTGTCCCGTGGTCATTTTGGTTCACAATAAGTGCATCACGCGGGTAAAGCGCGAGCACACGTGCGTCGCTCTGAAGTCCGCCAGCCGTCGCACAAAAGTACTACCTTGCGCCTTCTTTTTCGCATTGGACTCCTCTGATTGCAGGCAACTCACGCCGAACGCCTGCAGTTCCTCCTGCTCCCTCGTTCCACCCGACAAGAGAAGCT
Source organism: Aphelenchoides fujianensis (assembly GCA_024699865.1). NCBI lineage: Eukaryota > Metazoa > Nematoda > Chromadorea > Rhabditida > Aphelenchoididae > Aphelenchoides > Aphelenchoides fujianensis. Next base: position 98,407 of record JAMPIO010000307.1, read on the forward strand.
GAACTTCGTGAACACGACCAAGATTTCTCTCGGCACGGCGCAAAAGTGGTCGAGAGAGCAGGACAAAGTCCGCGCTTTGCTGTGAGTCTCGCTGGATATCTTTTTCTTCACTAGAGGCCTTCTTTCAGCGCCAAGTACCCGCAAGCAGCCTCCGACCGCACGTGGCCCAGCACAAAGAAGCAAGCCGATTGGGACAAGGAGATGGAGACAGCAGGACGAGAGTCCTTCACACGGTCGAAAGGCCTCACGGAGACGGACGTTCAAAAGCGAGCGAATCGAATCCTCACGGAACCTCGTGGTTTGTCGATTACACGGAGTTCTTGGAGTCTTTCCTCTCGTTTCAGTCTTTGGATCCGAAGTGGACGAGTGGCTAACGACTACCGACTACGCTCGCCTGCAAATGGAGGACATCGATCGGCTGATCCAGAGCAAAATCGGCGTCTACATGCTCTCCGGCGGCTCTCACGTACTGTACCAGTGGACGTTGGCCGACGGACGACCGCGAGAGACGTTCAAGCATTTCCTGCAGTCGCTCGCCTACACGGGAACCGGAAATTCCGATCGAACTGCCCATTCTTTTGCAGTGGTCGGCGCCCCGCTCTCCAACTTTAACGTAATGGATTCTTCTTGCTTGGATTCCATTGTCTGCTTTCAGATGGGGCAACCGCGAATTCAAGTGATTCATGAAGTGACTTTCGTTCAACGGACGCCCGTCGACTGCGTCGAGATCTTCAACACACTGGAGACGCAGGCCGTCGGATTCGCTTTGGAATTCTGCGTCCTCCGTTGCTTCGGTTGGCTTCCTCTCTTGCTCGCTCGATTCATTCTCTTCGCCTTTCAGATGACTTCGACAGCGTCTTTAACATCTCTCGCGGAAACGGGAGTTTTGCTACGACCTTCGGCAAGCGGTGGTCGAGCAAGGATTGTGTGAACATCGGGATGCTTTGCCTTCTACGAGGATTCCTGAAGCTGCGTGCGAATCAGGACGTCTTCTCTTCCAAGGAGAAA
>JAMPIO010000308.1:0-99354 GCA_024699865.1 Aphelenchoides fujianensis
CTCGCCGTCCATTTTCCGATTGCTGTTCACGCGGCAATGAACGGAGGGATCCAAGCGGGGTTTTCTTTCACGTTTGCTCTGCAGTCTGATTCAAGAAGAAATCGAGGGGTGACTTGCAAACGCCCTCCCCCCAGCAGTACCCTCGCCCCCCCCCAAATCGGCCTCGCCCCCCCCCCACAGAGACAAGTTGCCCGCCGACCGCCCGGGAAAACATAGGCGCACACGGAGGTGTTTGTACACTATCCCACACAACTTTTTGGATCCCCCCAGGTACCCCCAACATCCCCCAAAATCTTTTCGAAATCGAAGAAAAATTTCCAAAAATCGGCTAATACCCACCGAAATCGTTGGGAATCGGTTATTGGGGGGTAACGAAAAGAGCAAAAGGGGGTGTGTGTGTTGTGTTCTTCGTTTTGGGTGTGCAATGTTCAAAAATTAGTGAAATTTATCAAATTTTTTCGAAAATTTTAAAATGTTCCAAAACTGTATAATTGATGTTCAAACTGCTTAATAACCACGCGGAAGTCATGCGTGGGTAGCAGAATCAACGAATTGGTGTGGGGGGGTCGAGGCCTGGGTGGGGGACCTGGGGGGGGGTGTTTGCAAGTCAGGCCCTTTACTATTTCCTGCTCGAATTCCACTGCTTTTGAGATGACCGCCCAAAAGGACCCCAGCTCGTGCTCGAACTTCGACGAGATCGCCGTCGAGCACGCGGAGATCGCGTGGACGGTCGACTTCGAGCGAAAGACGCTGGGCGGCCGCTGTCGTTTGGACGTGAACGTGCTCAAAGAAACGAACAAATTGGTGGGTTTCTTCCTTCGAATGAATTGTTCGATTGTCTCCTGCTTGCAGCTGCTGGGCGTCGACCAACTGGAAATCCAGAGCATCAAACTCGGCGGTTCGCACCTGAAATTCGACGTGCAGCCGAACGGAGAGGTCGGGCAGAAGCTGACCGTCGATTTGGGCTCACGACTGGCGGTCGGCAGCAAGCGGTTCGTGTTCACTCCTCATTCCTTTCATGCTCGGCTTGCAGCTCGATCGAGATCGCGTACGAGACGAGCAAGGACGGCGCGAAGGCGCTCTGCTTCATGGCCCGCGAGTTGACCGACGACAAGCAGCAGCCGCTTTTGTATTCCCTATGCCAATCGATCTTCGCTCGTTCCATCCTCCCCTGCCAAGACACGCCGGCCGTCAAGCAGACGTACAGAGCGGAGGTGAGCGAATGGAGGAAGGAATGGATAAACAGCCCACTTGCAGGTGACCGTGCCTAAGCCGCTCGTCTGCCTGATGTCCGCGATCTCCGTCGGTTCAGAGGAGGCCGGCGGCACAACGACCTTCCGCTTCGAGCAGTCGATCCCCATCCCGATCTACCTGCTGGCCCTCGTGGTCGGCCACTTGGAGAAGCGGGACATCAGCGATCGCTGCCGCGTGTGGTCGGAGCCCTCCTGTGCGGACGCGGCCGCCGAGGATCTCGCGAACACCGACCGCATTCTTCAGATCGCCGAGGGGATGTTTGGGGAGTACGAGTGGAAGCGGTCGGTCGTCTCCTGTTTCCATTCGATCTTCTCGCTTCCAGCTACGACATCCTCGTCCTGCCGTCCACTTTTCCGTTCGGGGGCATGGAAAATCCGTGCCTCACCTTCCTGAGCAAAAACCGAGTGGCGGGCGACCGTTCGGTCGAGAGTTCGTCCTCTTCGTTCACTCCTTCCACTCTTCTGCTTGCTTTTCGTTTAGACGTGGTCGCCCACGAGGTCGGGCACTCGTGGACGGGCAATTTGGTCACGAACGCGAGCTGGGAGCACTTCTGGTCGGCTTCCGTTGGCTTGAACACACGAAAGTGGAGGGCTTGCAGGTTGAACGAAGGCTTCACCACGTTCCTGGAGCGGAAGATCCTCGGCCGGCTGAAGGGCGAGCAGGTGCGCCATTTGTGCTCGATCGTCAACTACGACGAGCGCATGGAGCTGGCCATCGGCAAGCTGTTCGGCCCTAGCACAACCTGACGCATTTAGTCCCCGACCTGAGCGAAACGAGTCCCAAGGACGCGTTTTCGGGCGTCCCGTACGAAAAGGTCCCTTCATTCCCTCCGTTTGATTGAATTCTCTCCGAATTTCAGGGAAGCGCCTTCCTGTTCGTTCTGGAGCAGCAGTTGGGCGGCGCGGACCGCTTCGAGGAGTTCCTCCGCGCCTACATCAAGAAGTTCCGTCGACGGTCGATCTACACGGAGGACTTCCTCGCCTTCCTTCGGGAGTTCTTCGAAGACCAAGGGGACGTGCTGGAGAAGATCGACTTTGACGCGTGGCTTCACAAGCCGGGGTATGCGCCCTGCAAACCCCAGTAAGCAATCCTTTCTTCTTCCCGCTTATTCACTCGCTTGTTTCTTGCAGGTGGGACGACTCGCTGGCCGTGGAGTGCGCTCAGCTGGCCGCCCGATGGCTGAACGAGCCGGTGGAGCAGCTGGGCAAAGCGGAGGACCGACAGCAGTACGAGGGATTCGATTTCATGCAAAAGAAACACTTCTGCGCGATAATCCGAGCGGTGAGCATTTGATGGACCCTCTTCCAATGGATTGCTTTCTTTCAGAACGTCCTCTCCATTCCGCACGTGCAGCTGCTGGGCGAGGCCTACGGACTGGCCGACAGCCCGAACTCGTGGTTCGTCCACGAGTACGTGGAGATCGGCCTGAACGCCCGCTGGGAGGCGATCGTTCCGCGGGCCTTCGAGTTCGCCCGCTCGTGCGGCGACCTTTTCGCCGTCCGGCCGGTCTTCAAGAAGCTGCTTGCGTGGGAGAAGAGCCGCCAGCAGACGATCGCTTTCTTCGAGCAGCAGAAACCGTTCATGCACCCCATCCTCGCTGCCGACATAAAGAAGCAGATCGAGAAGACCTAGTGATTCCCTTTCTGTTAGTTCCGCTTGCCATTCGATTTCTTCCAGTGATTCCTGTGTGTTCCCATTTCTTCCGGAGATAAAACTCTTGCCAGCCAGCTGAACGGGGGCGGTTTATCCGAAGAAGCTCGATTATGCCGATGGAACGAGCAAGCGGAAGAAAACTGTGGAGAATTGCCCGGATGCTCACAGTTTGCTCACTCGACGCGAGGGGACGGCCGACACCTGCACACTTTGGTACTTCCTCCGCACGAACAGAATGGCCAATCCAAGGACAACGAAGAGGATCCCGACCGCCGGCAGGACGAACTTGAAGACCTTCACCAGCCGGGGGATCACCACAATTCCGGTGTGGAACTTGTCGTACGCGTTCTTGTGCATCTTGGCGCTGCTCTAAACCGTCGGGCATCAAGGAGGCCGACCGTCGACCACTCACATCGACCCACAGGACGGGGACGATCTTGTTCGGAAAGTTGGAGCACATGCTGCAAGAAGGCGACTTCTCTTCGCATCAAAGGAGAACTCACATCGACAGACGGGTTTGGTAGATGGGAATGGCGATCTGGAAGCGAATGTTGGCGCCCATCATCGAGCCCGTCCGCTGCAATCCGAATGGTTAGACGGGAAACCGAATGGTGTCTTGCCGGAATGAACGTGAGGTCGAAAGGTTGCGCCTTCTCGCCGAGGTCCTTCAAACCTTTGATGGAATCGCGCACTTCCGGCGGCGAGAGGCCAAAGTGCGGAGTCGTGAACAGCAGGCGGAAGGGCGTCTCCTTCACCCGGCCTGAAGCGAACGGTCGGACGTTGGAGGAAGAGAGGAGGGCGAACCGGGGAAGCAGTTGATCGGATAGAAGCCGGGCGGCAGTTGGAAGGTGTCGTTGAAGAAACTGCCCGAACAGCAGGGGCTGCACATGTTCTCCACCTTCGAGCAGTCCGTGAGGTCCGCCGTGCAGTTCACGTTCGGCGAGGCGGTCGGGCACTGCGGCCATTCGGGGAAGTAGTCGACGATCTCCGAATTGGAGTAGCGGAAGCCCGCCTGCTCCGAACGGAGCGTGTCGTAGTTCTCGCCGCCGCCCTCGTAGCGAAAGAGCTCAAAGCCGTCGGACTTCTCGACGGACGTGAAGTTCAGGACGAACGAGCGGCACATGTACGACATGAACAGCTCCACTTGCTGATCCTTCCGCATTCGAGGCGCCTGGAAGCCGCCGCTGTCCGAGCCCCGAATCCGCCGCGCCTCGCCCTCCGGCCACCACTCGGCCGGCAGTTCGGCGCGTTTGGCCCAGTTGGCGATCTTGCCGACGTTGCTCAGCTCGTCCTTCCCGGTGAACACCTCGTACTCTTCGTCGTTCGTGTTGTTGTACTAAAGGAGGGCTTGCTTCGGGCGGGGAAGGCGGGGAGTACGTGATAGAACATGGCCATCGTTTTCATGTCGGGCACCGGAACGGGGATGATCGACCGGCCGCCGTTCAGCTCGGCGAGGTCGTCCAGCAGCTGCGAGTGAGCGGCCGCCAGCAGGGCGTCCTCGTAGCCGTCGAACAAAATGTCCCCCATCCGCACGTGGCTAAACACTCCTTCTTCAATAGAGAAGAGAGAGCAAAGTGTACATGAACGGGTATTCGCCCACGAGCAGCATGAACAAATCGATCAGTTGGGCCTCAAACGTGCTGACGTTGTAGCGAGGATCCAGCAGTTCTTCCACCGTTCCCTACACACCAATTGACCTCCGGATTCGAGCAGAAGACTCACGATCCCTACGAGATTGGGCAGAGTGAGCATCTGATCGTAGTGACAATCTTCGCAGCTGTTGTTTTTGTCGAAGATGAACGTCTTGTAGTTGCGGTAACGCATGAGGTTGCCGTCCTCGCTGAACGAGTGGTTCCACTTGTTGTCCACCACCCTGCAACCTCCCCGCTCGATCAACGGCCACTCGTTGGAGGACCAACCGAATGGCGAACGGGCCGACCTCCTGCACCCACGGCTTCTCGCCGCGGAACTCGACGCCCTCGGGGTTCACCATGTGGAAGAAGCGGTAGAAGGAGAGCGTGTCGACGGGCGGGTGGACGAACCAAAAGGTCGATTTGGTGAGTTGGCCGTCGGGCTCCGCCTGCAGGACGATCGACTGAAAGCGGCCGTCGGTGAGTGGTCGGCGGCGGAGAGAACGCACTTGATCGACGATCCGGTCGTAGATTTTGTTGAAGCCGGCCCACAGGAAGATGCCCGCCCCCACGCACAGGAGGCCCAGCAGGACGAAGAAGACGCCACATCCGATCCGACATCCCGACTTCCCCATCGCGACGGCCGAAGAGCGGCGAGTGGAGGGAGATGACGAACGAAAAGCGGTCGCCCGTCTCCAATCGGCCGTCCTATTCGCATAGTTAGGCGGGCGGTCCGCAAACCGCCGATAAACTCCGCAATTTGGACGGACTCCCGACTTCGACCGTCCGCTCGATAAGGCGTCCGCCCGACCGGCTTCTTGTTCGTTCACCGATCGGAATGCACGTGCATTCGATTCGGTTTTTGTAGTCGGGGATTACTTCGAGTGCACATCAACGAAGATAAACGGCGGGTGGTCACTCGTTGAAGGGATCTCGGCATGAACCACAAACAGTTTGCACTCTCACAATGCTGTCTTTAGATCAGTGCTTGCGGATTGCATCAGCAACGTACACCGCTCCGATGCTCCTTTTCCCACGGTCGACATTCCGCCTCGCTTTCCAGCCGCCCCACTTCCTTGCTGCCCCAATCACTTCTCGCCGGTTCGCGGCGGTGCGGGCGCACTCTGCGGATTGCAAGCAATCGACTCTCGTGTGTTGCAACATCCGCTTCGTCAAGATTTTGTTCGATCTATGTAATTGAATCCGTTGATCGATCAGAATTCTTGGTCGTGAACTTCCTTTCATTGAACCGCGTCCACTTTACGCCTTCTTCGCTCATTTATTCGTGAGGCAATCAATACCGTCGGAGCTTGCAGGAATGTCCCGACTGACCGAAGACGACGGCCAAAAGGCGGTGGAGCACGTGGATGACGACCGTTCGGGCGGGCGGTTGATCGACGAGGAGGACAAGGAGGAGGTGTTCGTGAAGCCGCTCTTCACGTTCTACTGCCACTGCGGTCAGGTTCGTCTTCTTCCGCTTCCTTCCGTCCACCCACTCCTTCCGCTTCAGATTTCGATGATTTGCGACACGCCGCTCGAGCGGATGCCGCTGCGACAGCGAGACGGCGCCCGCATCGTCGATCCGAAGTTCTCGGCCGCCAAATTCTTTGTGGAGAAGGGGGACACGATTTACGTGCGGAGGTTCGTTCCTCCCTCGAATTCTTTTGATCGTTCGGGAATTCAGAGAAGGCGGTCAGCTGGAGCAGCAGTACCGGCTGGTGTGCAAGACGTGTGCGGCCCCGCTCTTCTACCAGCACCCCTTCATGAACGTCCATTTCATCTTCGAGGACGCCCTCAAGCTCTCCAAGCAGGGCGGCAGCGGGAAGGAGGACGAGCTGCGCAGTCGGAAGGTCGTCATCAACAAGCACGTGAAGAATCACGGAAAAGTTGGCAGCGTGACTGTCTCGACGGTGGAGGAGGACGAGGAGGAGATCGAAGCCGTGAGTCCCCCTTCTTTCTACTCCGTCCATCCATCGCTTGTCCGTTTGCAGCGAGAGTCCCTGGAGAGCTACACGAACAACGCGCGCATCGTAGAGATGCAGATGAAGCGGCGCGGGATGATTCGCAAGAAGCTGCAGGGCGGCGGCGACGACGAGGCCGAAGAGGACGCGAAGAAGAAGCGCGCGGGCACGCTCATGATGCTCGACGCCGTCTGATCGCTTCCGTCTTTCCGATGCTCGCCAGTCGGTAGCTGTCGTTCGTTTGTTGTACATTCCCGCCGCCTACTCACTTTTATTATGTCAAGAATAAACTCTTTAGAATACATATGAGAAGGCGGGTTTTGTCCTGATCAGCTGTTTGCGAGCAGCATCGCTACTTGTTGTTCTCTCGCTTGTTCCCATTGTTTACTCGCCGCTTGCAGTCGGTTGGGCCAAACGTGATCGAAGTGGATGCGGTGGAAGGAGTGATCTTTCGATTTCATTTCCCCTTCTTTCGGTAAGTTCCCTTTCATCTCCTTTCTATTCTTTCGTTCTCCGTTCAGAGTCCGTCGGGATGTTCAAGACGCGGAATCTGCGAGCGCGTCAGGCGCGGGCCGTCTCGCCCGCGAAGCAGAAGGATACGGAGGACGACGGCGACGCGCCCGACGTCCTCGTGCGGCCGACCAAGCGGAAGCCGACGCTCATGCGACCCGCCCTCCAGACGACCAACCTCTTCAAGCGGGCGACCAGCGGGCTCGTCGGGAACAAACTGCCGAGCAAGATCCACGAGCTGAACGCCGAGAGCCGCTCGCGTTACGTGGCCTCGCGGTCGACTTCGCCCGAAGAGCCGCCGCTCGTCGTCCAGAAGCTGGCGGCGATCAGAAAGCCGAACAAGTGGGCCGACAAATGGGACTCGCCGCCACTCGAAGAGGAGCACGAAGAAGAGGAGCAGGAGGACCACCAGGAGATGGACGAGGAGCCCGAATTCGAACCGCTTCGCCTCCGCTCGCCGCCGGTCGTCCGGATGCCCGCCACGCCGCCGCCGCCCTCGCCTCCGGCCGACTCGCCGCCGCGCTACGCGATGCCCGACGAGGCGCCCAGCCCGCCGATGCGCGTCCACAGCCCCGGACCGCGCCGCTCGAAGTTCGACGAGAGCGACTCTTCCGCGCGCTCCCGCCGCCGCCGGCGCTCGTCGTCCGCCGAGAGGGACGAGTCGCCGGCCGTCAAGCGGAGGACGTCGCCGGTCTCTCGCTCCCAACCGCTGCCGCTCCGCCGCCGCTCGTCCGGCATCAGCGGTTCGCTCTTCCAGCCGGCCGCCTCCTCCTCCGCCTTCCCCGCCGCCCCCTCGCGCTTCGAGAAGCCGCCCGTCTACGAGGGGGCGGACGGCACGAAGTACGTGGCCTTCTTCACGAAGAAGTACGTCTTCTCGAACCACTACGAGTGTCCGAACGGCGTCACCATCGATGGTTTGTTCCTCCTTGCTTTCTTTTGTTCATTCTTCTCTTGCTTTCATGAATCACGTACCCCACGACTGAGCACTACTACATGACGAAGAAGGCGCTCTTCCACGGCGACATGAAGGTCGCCAAGGAGGTGAAGGCGGCCCCCGACGCCCGCACGGCCAAGAAACTCGTCTCCGCCCTGGAGGACTTCGACCGGAAGGGATGGCTGAAGATCCAAGAGGGGGTGGGTGGCTTCTTCCGCTTCCTTTGCACTTCCCGCTCGCTTCAGATCATGGAGAAGGCGTGCCTGGTCAAATTCCACCAAAATCCCACCCTCCGCGCCGAGTTGTTCGCCACCGGCGACGCGGTGCTCGTCGAGGCGTCGCCCTCCGACCGCTGCTGGGGCGTCGGCCTGTCGATCGAGGACGAGCGGATCGCCGACCCCACTCAATGGCGGGGCGGCAACCTCCTCGGTCGCATCATGATGTCCGTCCGCGACCGCCTGCTCGTCCAATACCCGCAGGAAGCCCGCGCCCTCCGGAAGAAAGCCCCTCGCTACATGCCGTGAAGCACACGCCTTTGAATCTCAACTGACTGATCGCCCTCCCCCACCCACCATCTTCTTTCGTTTATTGTTGTTGATTTTGGAAGATTTATTAACTGGCAATAAAGCCCTCCATTTGCCTGCTGCTTGCTTGGTAGAAGGATGACTGCAGTCGAAGTGGGCGGAGATATGTAGCGTTTATGTGGTACAGCGAAGACAAACAATGCGAGAGAAAGAATCGTTCAGCTTACTCCAGCTTGGTGGGCGTGTGGTTGGTGGAGGCAGGAGGATTGGAGGCGGGCGAGTCGAAGGCGCGAGACCACAACTCCTGCCCGTGGCTCCAAATGCGCTGCTCCAGCTTGCGGTGCATCCCGCGGAGGTAGGCGACGCAGAGCAGCTGGACGATGAAGAACGAGACGGAGGCCACGAAGCTGAACAGGAGGAAGACGGTCGGGATGAACAGGAACAGGGTGGCCACGAGCGTCCAGAACATCGAGAAGAGCAGGAAGACGAACGTGCACACGCCCATGAAGCCGACCGAGAACTCCAGGTAGAGCAGGACGACGCTGCCCAGCGGGCTCTCGTTCATCGCGTCCATCCAGTGCGTGAATTTGGCGACCGAAGTGTCCCGCACGTGTTCCACCTTCTGCCACTCGTCCGATTGGCGCAGTTGGTCGAATTTCTCCGCCACGAAGTCGACGGTCTGCTCCACGGAAGTGCCCATTTTGTCCATTGAGATCTGCAAGAAACGGATTGAAATTGGATGAGGATGGTGGAAAGGGACACAAGGACCACGGAAAACAACGCGAGGAAGACTGACGACTCGCCCGCACCCACCCACTTGCCGCCCCTCCGCCTCGCCGATCGGGCGTGTTTTGCTCGGCGGGTGGCGGCGGGCGAACGCGAAAAACAACCCCAGAGACCGGCGATCGGCATAAACAAGCGGCGACGAGCTTAAAATTTTCCGATCGCTCTCGACTGCCGCCTTCTCCAGCGTCTTGCCGAAATAAACAGTCCGTAAACACGTGTAATCGACTGCTCCAACAAGAATTAACGTCGCGCTTGTTGACGGAAAGGATTGTGGGCGGTGCAAACCGAGAGAACTGCGAGAAACAAACAAGTCGAGCGGAATTTCATTTGTGGTTCGTTGCCAACGAGACGGGAGTCCAATTCCACAAGAACCATTGGTCCAAGCAGAGTACAAACGCAAGAAAACAATTGTATTACTGCCGTTCTGCTCGCGGGTCAAACGAAAATGCAAATGAGAAAACAACACTGGGAAATGCTTCCTTCCGTTTGCTCATTTCGATTAGCGACGGGTTGGTCGAAATGGGCGGAAGCGTGAGGAATTCCGCGCGTTCTAATCCGTTCCTTGCGTTCAGAAAGAAGCCGACGGTCAAGCGGAAGCCCGAAATGGCCGCACTTCCGACTCGATGCATGGAGCGAACAGGCGGTGCAACGCGTGAGTCTCCCTTTTCGCCCGCTCTTTTGACCTGCAAGTGTCAAGTTCTCAAGATCCGTCGGCCTCCCGCCTTCTCTTTTGGTGGAGCGTTTCGTGGAAGATCGGACTGTTGATCGGTGGGTGGTCTCTTTCGTTCCCCAAGAATGCCTCCGCTTGCAGGCTTCTGCTTCGGGCTCGTGGCCAACGGACGGCAGCTCTACGACGTGTTCATGGCAATGGACTTCGAGCAGCGGGTGGAGAAGCCCGAGTGGACGGCCTTCTTCCTTCTTTCCGCCGTCCACGTGGGCCTCGTGTACAGCCTGAAGGGCCTCGTCAAGTGGATTCACAAGGACTGCGAGCAGGCCTACGCTAATTGAAAGGATTGATTCCTTGTGTTTGTTCTCGAATAAAGCTTTGACGTCTGGAATTGACGATCGTTCTATCGACAAGATGGCGTCGGATTGAAAGGAAGAATTTGTTTGCGGATGGCCGACAGAAGCGGTTTGCAAGGGGTCACGCCCAAAAGACGTCCGTCCGTTCGAATCAGTCAATGGAATCGATTGAGCAATGGGATGAAGAACGATCAAACAAACCAAAGATCTCGAACGTCGGCGGCCAAATAAAAACCAAAGTAAAGCGATAAGCCGAACGGAAAGAAATCAAAAATGTCCGCTCTTCGCACGTTCCTCTTCTGCCTGTCGGTCGGTGAGTTCCCTGCAATCTCCAATCCTCGCTGATCCGTGTGGTTGCAGCGATCGCCGTCCACCTGGCCGTCGGTCAACCGCCGTTCAACGCAACGCTGACCGCCCCGCCGCTCGGCGACGCGACGCCCACGTTCTCGCCGTCCGGGCCGCCCGGCTTCCCCGACCTCACGAGCCCCCCGCCGCTGCCCGCCGATCATTCGGGAAGCGGGAGCAGCGAGGAGGAGGGACCGACGGAACCCGCCAACCGCACGACGACCGCCGTTCCGTACGGCCACTAACCGACCGTAGACACGAGAACGGGAGTATTCGGAATCGTCTCTTCGATAAACACATCAATAAGCAGAACAAGCGGGCGGGAAAGAGATGTACAGTAGCCGGTAGACGGGCGCTTTTTCCCCAACGGCCGGCGGCTCCATCATCGCGCCCGCAGCGGCAATCCCGCGGAGAGCGGCGGCCAATCGACCGGCCGCCCGAAAAACTAATCGCCGCGTCCGTCCGCGCGGCCGCCGGCGTCGCTGCGATTCGTCAAAAACGGGGCGCCGAAAAACGCGCCGAAAGTTTTGGCCACCGGGGACGGCGCGCCGGCCGCCGCCTCAAAAACCGCAAATTGAATTTTGCGCGCGTTTTTGGCGGCAGTTTTCTTTCGGCCTGTCCGCGCGCCCGCCCGCCCGCCCGTCTTCTGTACGCATCGCCGATTACCGTAGACGACAAGTAAGGGGCGGATGGCCGGCAGTTCTCGACGATTTTGCGCATTTCGCCCACTTTCCATCTCCCCGGTTGGTGGGAGGAAGCATCTTGATCGCGTTCCACTCCGCTCGATTGAGCCGATTCGGCCGATTGGGCCAAATGAAGGGGACCTCATTAACGATTAGGGGGCGCCGATTGATCGGAAGGCTCTCCGCTTTTCGAGGGGCCCGCAGATGTTTCGAATTTGAATCCGCGGCCGTTGGGGGCGCCCAAACCGATCGCCTCAAACCGCCGCCTCTTCCATGAACACCCCGTGACGACCCCTCACTCCTCCTCGCTTCTTTCAGATGTTCAGTTCGATCGAATCGTTGGTGAACTCGGAGGTCGCCCCGCCACCACCCACCGCCTGCCAGTGCGCGAGTGGCTCGGAGATCACGAAGGAGTTTTCGTGAGTCTTCCGGCCATTCCACCGTTCACCCTCTCGCTCTTCTTCAGACAACCGACGGGCACGACCGACTCCGCGGGCGTGATCTCGCCGCTCTTCTCGCCGAACCTCGCGACCGGCCGAACGGCGCCCGTGAACGCGGCGGCCTTCTTCCCGCAGAACGTCTTCTACAACCCGCTGGCCCTCACACGTGAGTCCCCCTCACTTTCTGCTCGAATGAACGAATCTGCCGACAGTGTGGAGTTGGCAGAACTTTGGCCGAATGCGACGTCCCCGCACCACGTTCACCAGCGAGCAGCTGATGGAGCTGGAGCGGCAGTACGAGGAAACGAAGTACCTTTCGCGTCCTCTCCGCTACAAACTCGCCCAGGAGTTGGCCCTCACGGAGACCCAAATCAAGATCTGGTTCCAGAACAGACGAATGAAGAACAAGGCGAGTTTCCCGCATTGTCTCCGCTAATGTCTGGTTTGCAGCGGAGCAATCAGCAGCACGGAGCCAATCGGAAGGAACACGCAGCCGGAAAGCCGAAAGAGCGCGAAGACAACGAGTGACCCACGGGAATCCGCCCTTCTCTTGTGCACCTCCCGACCGTCCAGCCCTCTGCTTTCAATAAACCAGGACTCCAGCAGCGGTTCGTAAATACAATTCTTTATTTCCAATAGTCAACAATCAACAACGAGGGGACGGGAGAAGCGAGCAAGCGGGTTAGATGAGAAGGACGGCGTTGATGCAGCCGTCGTTCTCGGGATTGTTCGTCACTTGAGCGTACTTGGCCCACACAACCTTGCCGCCTTGGGTGACCATTCCGAGCTCGCTGATGTTCACTTCGATGATCGTGCCCTTCGTGATGACGCCGAGCGAGGTGTACATCTGCGAGGAGGGGTTCTTCTTGACGCCCACGATCGGCAGGCAGAAGGTCGTCTGGAGTTCGGGGTGCGTGACATGCGCCTGCAAGCCGGGGGATAGAAAGGAGAAGGATGAGTGGACGGACCTTCTTGAAGCGGAGTCCCATCGGCCGAATGAAGCGCTCGAATTTGACTGGCTTCCGTGTGAAGTTCTCGCCCACGAACGTGACCTTCGTGACCATCCGCTTCCAGCCCTTCCGACGCGTCTTGCCCGTGTTCACCACCTTGAAGGCCTCCGCGTCGCTGACCGCCTTCACCTTCGGGATGGGCACCTCGTATTTGCCCTAAAAGAGGAAAGAAAGAATGCAAGGGCGAGTGGTGGACGTACCGCCTTCTCTTTCCGCTTCTGCTTGATGGCGTTCGAGAGGACGTTGCCGGTGACCTGCTTCTGCCGGTCGAGCAGGTAAGCGGGCACGGCGCCCTCCGCTGGGGTGTCGACGGTGCTCTTCTGCTGCTTCTCCTCGTGCTGCTTGATCAGCTTGCGCATTTGGACCTTCTCCGCGTGGCGCTTCTTGTGGTAGAGCTTCGCTTTGTGGCCGCGTAGCGTCTTCGAGATCTTCGAGCGGAGGTGCGGCTCGCGGGCGGCCCGCTTGCGCCTGAAAGCCGGGGGGATCAGCGGGGATCATCGATGGTTGAGGAAATTGCGGTAATTCCTTGAAAATCCACTCACTTTCGCTCCTCATGGTCCAGCCGACGGCCATGCCGCTTCTGGTGCAGCTCGATGTGCTCGTTTTGCGGCTGAAATGCTCAAGGAAATTAACCGAGCGGTTTGATCGAAGAACTCACCATTTTGCTGCTGGAGGGAGCGAATCCAATGGAGTGGAGCAGCCGGCTGACGAAAGCGGGTGCCTCGCCTCAACTCGCGGCCGTGGCCAAACGCCCGGCGGCGGGCTTTCCGCTCGAGACGCCGCCCGCTGGACGCGCTCGGCGGAGAAAAAGACGCCGAGTTCAAAGGGCTGTGGCTTGAGCATGGGCATGGACTGTGGCTTGATGGGTGGATGTAGCTTATGTTGGTTTGGACATGTGGATTCGATTGGTATCTTCGTTCAGTTCTTTCATTTCCTGCCTCTCCCTTATGCGACCATCCTCTCCGCTTTCTCATCGGCATTAATCACCGCCCGAAAGGACGCCAATCCGCGAGCGACGGGCGGCGTCGTCGTGCGGCCGATCGAGGGACGACTCGCGACCCCTCCGCCCTCCGCTCCTCCGATTATGCGAAGACGGATGACGTCGTTTACCCGCCGCCCGCCCGCCGCTCGTCCACCTCCTTCGCGCGTTCGCCGGTCGGTCGGAGGGCGGCGGACGGGCGGAAAGAAGCGCCCCGTTCGCCGCGTTCTTCGGCGCCCGTCCGGCGGATTTCGTTTGATTCGATCGAACGGACGGTCGGAGTGGCAGAACGAAGGAGCGGGCGGGCGGGCGAGCGGGTGGGTGGGTGGGTTGATTGAAGGATTGAATTCCGAAGGACTGGTCACTCCGAGGGGAACGCGCGCACTCCTCCGCCCTCCGCATCCTCAAAGCCGCTTATTTCGACGAGTGGCGGCCGTCCGCCCGCACAAAAGAAGTCGAGTGGTTTGCGCGCCGATTGTCGTTGTCGTGTTTCATACGCGAATCGTGGATTTCTTTCGCTCCTCCATCGTCCATTCGCGATGCTGAACTTTCGGAATGGTTTCCAGCTGCCGCCGCTGCCCCCGCTTCGCCACATGCCGCCCACTTCGGCCGTGAACACCGCGCTGAGCGAGAGCATCATCGGCTTCTCGACGTTCCCCGACCAGGTCTTCCGGCGCTGCATCAAGGACGGCTTCGAGTTCTCGTTCATGGTCGTCGGAGAGTCCGGCTTGGGTTCGTCCGCCTCTTCCATCGTCCCATTCAATTCTTTCTTTCGTTCAGGCAAGTCGACGTTCATCAACTCCCTTTTCCTCGCCGAAATCTACGACCAGAAGAACCGCCACGCGCCGCCGGCCAGCAAGACGACGGAGATCTCGACGAAGACGCTCTGCCTGGAGGAGGACGGCGTCCGGCTGAACATCACGTTCGTGGACACGCCCGGCTTCGGCGACCACGTGAACAACACGGACTGCTGGAAGCCGATCGTCAAGTTCGTGGAGGACCGCTTCTCCGAGTTCCTCAGCGAGGAGACGCGGATCGAGCGGCCGGCGCGCATCGAGGACAAACGCGTCCACCTGTGCCTCTACTTCATCGCCCCGCGCCACGGCCTCTCCGAGCTGGACATCACGGCGATGAAGGCGCTGCAAGACCGCGTGAACATCGTGCCCGTGATCGCCAAAGCGGACACGCTGATGGCCGACGAGATGGCCGAGTTGAAGAAGAAGGTTCGCTCTTTCATTCATTCTTTCCACTCCTCCGTTGCTTCCAGCTGCAAGACGACTTCGTGAAGCACGAAATCAAGCTGTACGAGTTCCCGGCGCCGGACGAGAGCAAGAAGGAGAAGAAGGACTACCGCGATCGGATCCCCTTCGCCGTCATCGGCTCCAACGAGCTGCGCGACAACGGGCGCACTCGCTCGCGCGTCCGCAAGTACCAGTGGGGGACCGTCGAGGTGGACAACCTCGACCACAACGACTTCATCGCCCTCCGCGACATGCTCATCAACCAGAACATGATGGACCTGATCGAAGTGACGCGCGACCTCCACTACGAGAACTTCCGCGCCCGGCAGATGCAGAAGTCGCCCAAAAAGCTGGACGAGTGAGTTCCCTCTTCCTTCTTTTTCCTCCTTTCATCTGAGTGTTCAGGGACCCGTTCACGTGCATGGAGCGCGAGCAGCGAGCTCGTGAGCGCGAGTTGGAGCAGCAGCAGGAGATGAAGGAGAAGATCTTCGCGCAGAAGGTGGGCGAGAAGATGAAGAAGCTGGAGGAGGAGGAGCGACGGGTACGTTCTTCCCTTCTCCTTCCCCCTCTTACCGCTGTCTGCAGATGACCGAGAAGGAGCTCAAATACAAGGCCCAACTGGATCAGAAGCGCAACGACCTGATGGCCGTCCAGGAGCAGATCCGCGAGCTGTGCCAGGCGATGGGCATCAACCACTCGAACTCGTCGCTCGGGAGCTCGCCGGACGGCGGCAAGAAGAAGAAGACCTCCACTCTCAGCCTTTTTCGTCACTAACGATCACGAGTCGCGTTCTGTCGGCTACTTTTGGGTTTGATCCCTTCGCCCCGCATAATCCGCCGCCGCTTCTTGTCGCATTTCACCGATCTTCCGCCCACTCCTCACTCCAATCAAATGCCATCGTCCATCTCGTCTTCTTCCCAAACGTTCCTTCTGATCACCCTTCTGTTTGTACCAATCGAATGAGTAAACCGCAAGGACTAATCGGGCGTTCATTTGAGCAAGAGCGTGAGATCGGACGACGTTCAGGCGAATTTGCAGCGTCGATTCAAGACGATCGATTGGAAAAGCGTCCACGGCACGACGCCGCGCAAGAAGAAGAGGAAGCACATGAAAGGCGGGACGATCACCACTCGCTGCTCCATCCGAATGCCCTGCACCACACGCCGGGCCACGTACTCAACGTCCAGGAGCGGCAGGCGGGCATCGGAGATCCTGAACTCCCATTTATTCGAGCAATCGCAGGGGACTCACGTGAGTTCGTTGATCAACGGCGTCCGGCAGTAGTAGGGGCAGACGGTCGTGAAGTGGATGTTCGTGTGCCCCTGCTCCTGCATTTGACTGCACAGACTCTCCATGAACCCGAAGGCCGCAAATTTGCTCGCCGCATAATCTACCAAAGCTGGCGCACCGATGATCGAGGCGACCGACCCCAGCGTGACGATGTGCCCCCGCCCTCGCTCCAGCATTCGCGGGAGGAAAGCTTTCGTCGTCCAGAAGAGCGCCTTCAGGTTCACGTCCACGACGGCCGACATCCGCTCGTCGTCACAACTAAGGAATGGGACCGGGTTCAACAGACCCGCATTGTTGATCTGAACTCAACTAATAAGAAGAGCAAAGAGGGGCTGTTGTCTCACGACAATGTCCACGTCGCCGTAGTTCTCATCGAGCTCCTCTGCTGCTCGGTAGACCGCGTGCCGGTCGGTGAGGTCCAAGTTCTGGCAGTAGACCTGCAGAACGAAGGGAATGATTGTTCCAATGAATTGAACGCACCTTGGCGCCCAATTTCTGGCAAAACTGAGCCGTCTGATCGTTCTGTGCGGCTTGGATGTCCCAAAGAACCAAGCGGCACCCCTCAGCGGCCAGCTGGATCGCCAACTCGCGGCCGATGCCGCCGCCCGCGCCGGTCAGCAAGACGGTCTGCAATTCTGCTGAAGTGAGTTGAAAGAAGGACAATCGAAGAGGGCGGACCTTGCCGGCGATCTTCTTCTTCGGCTGCATGCAGTACGGGAAGACGGCGCGGTAGAGAGCCCGACTGTAGCCCTCGACCACGAGCCAAATCCAAAGAACGATCGAAATCGAGAAGCCGGCCGGGCGCCGACCACCGGATTTTCTCCGCCATCCGTCCGCAATCTGCAACCAGTGGGTGGATTGAACATTTCGACTTTAAAAGAAGCGGACGGCGGCAAAATAACCCCCTCAACCACCCACTTTACAGCCGGCCGACGGGCGGCTCGATTGCTGGAAGGTGCGAAGAAGGTGGACGTCTTTTGCAATCGACCGTCTGGATTCTTCGGACGGAAAGGAAACGACGGCTGACGGTTGAAGGGCGGAACAACACGCAAAATAACGTTCTTCTTCCAGCAACCGCCCGCTCCTTTCGTTCCCGCACGTGTCGCGAGCGAAAAGCGGGATGTTCGCCGCCCGCCCGCCGGCCCTTCCGGACGGAACGTTCGAGAGAAACGATCGCTTTTCGGCTCGTTTCTTCCGTGAAATGCGATCCCCACAGCAGAAAAGAGAGGAGTGGCCTCCAAACGATCGAACTCACCGGAAAGAGCCGAAGGACGACGCGCCATCCGCTCGCTTCTTCCTGAACAGCACGCGATGACCTCCGGGATTGATCGATCGCCGACAAGCCCGATTAATTGAGCACGGATGTTTGCAGACAACAAAAAGAAGTGCCCGCTCGCAATCAAACGATGCTGAGATCCGCGAAAAATCGTCGCACCTGCCCGCCCGATCGACCGAAAGAACTTCCCGCACTGCGGGACTCCATTCGAATCGCCGCCTTTCGATCGACCGGCGGGCGGGCGGGCGGGAGTGTCGGTGGGCGATCTCAAGGTCGTCGGAGTGTTGCCCGTCTGCCGCTCGTCGATGACTTCGACCACCGGGCGGGCATCCGGCGGAAGAGAAGGCGGGAGTGATGAAAAGAGCGCTTGTTTCCGGCCGAACAAAAAACTTTTTGTCCCTCGTTCCACAAGCCCACATTTTCAGTTCGATCAACCGCTGTTTTGATCGAATGGAAACGTTTATTCAACAGTATGTACAACAAGAAATCAATGAGTGTTCTTCAAATGCCCGCTTCAATCCTCGTGCTTCCCGTAGCGACGGACTTCCGTGAAGAGGTGCTGGGCGCGCTTGTTCGTAACTTGCGCTTCTAGTGCTTCGGGCAGGCAGCAGCAAATCCAGTGGGAGGCGGAGATCACGGACGAGTAGTAGGCAGGGCTCGTGTACGATTTGAGGTCCGTGAAGGCCACACAGTTGCAGCCGGAGACGAGCGTCGGGATGTCCGGAGGGGCGCGTGTGGACTGCGTGAACGGCGAGCAGGCGAACGCGTAGATTTCGAACGGCCGGTGGTACCAAATGGTCAGCCACTTCGCGTACGCCACGGAGAGCTGGCGGGCGTAGACGTCTGCAACGAGATTAAACAGCTCAGCTTAAGTGGCTGCTTACCGTAAAGATAAACGTTCATCCCGTTCTCGTCCAGGAAGTCCCCGATGCAGAGGAGCTGCGAGCGGTCGTCCAGCAGGAAGTTGGGGGTGATGTCGTTTTGCAGGAAGTTCGAGAAGACCAGCATTTGGTTCTTGTTCATTTTGCTGCAGCGAGCAACATCCTGAACAGCGTGAGGATGAAGGCAGATGGGAAGAGAAGAGAACGAACATGAATGAAGTACCGAAGGTCGAGTGGATCGATGGGCTGCGAGTTCTCCAACGGCAACTCCGGAGCAGGGCTGCTTTCTTGGATCGTTTGCTCGTGGACGGGAGAAGCGGAAGAAGGTGGCGGGTCCACTCGACGCTCCTCCTCCACCGGCTGCTCGTAGTGCACGAAGAGGACGCTGAGGACGATGGCCGAGACGATCGAAAACGAGAGGAAGAACGCGTTCAGCGGCTGCATGACCGCCGCTCGTTTGGTGCGAAAGTGAGTGAAATGAGGGCGCAGAACATGAAGGCGGAAGGTGAACAAAACGCGTGTTGTTTGCTCGAATTTGCATCCTTCCACCGAACAATTCGATCGCTTCCGCTCGGCCTCCTCATTTCGTTCGTCCGACAGCCGAAATGAAGGGTGGCGTCTTTTGGCTCTCGATCGTGTGTTGGGCGGCGATCTTCGTCCTGCTCGTGGAGGCGGCCGTCTACCAGCGTCGCGGAGTGGACGCATTCGTGCGGGAGACGCGCGAGTGGGCGGCCGAACAGCGCCGTTCGTTCGGCGGCAATCTCGCGAACGTTCGCAAGAACGAGGAGGTCGTCCGTCTTTCTCCGCACTCGGTCGACCACGAGGAGGCGATCGGAGGAGCGGGCGAGGAGGACCGCGTGAACCCGGGCGATCGGCTGTTCGCCTTCAAGCGCCGTCACGGAATGCCGGTCGAGGATCCCCAGGTCGGTTGCCTCCTTCCCTCTTCCACTCATTCCGCCGCTTCCAGGTGGGCCCCGCGTACGCGTTCAACTCGAATGGAGGTGGCGGCTCGTCCGCGATCATCGGGGCCGCTCGCAGCGAGCAGGGACGACTCGGTGAAGACCGCCCAATCGGTGAGTCCTCGGCTTCCGGAAGCTAAAGTGAAACCCGAGTTTCGCAGCACGCCGAGGCGCACTGGGCCGAGAAAGTGTGGGCGGTCGGCTGCGAGGGCTGCTAGGCGGGATCGGGGCTGGTGCCCGGTCGAGTGTCGAGGAGGGCGTTCCGCAGAAGCTCCAGTGCCCGCACTTCGAGAAGGCGCAGGAAATGGGAGTGCGGAACGAATCGCAACATCATGGCAGCTGGCGTGGTTGTACGCGCGCAACTCTCCGGCCTGCCTTCTTCTGCCCCAGTAGCTTCTCCTCTTCTATTCCGTCCCACTCACTCTCTCTATTTCAGTCAACAATTGCTGCACGCTGCACGACGCCTGTTACGATACGCTCGACTGCACGGAGGAGAAGGACTACCAGCAGGGGCATCCTCGCGTGTGACGTGAAGTTCGCCACTTGCATTCGCGAGGGATACGTGAACGATGCGAAATGCAAAGGTTTGTGCCCCCTCTTCTCCACTTGCACCTTAACGATTGTTCAGGCCTACTTATGACCTTCTCGAGCACCGTCGATGGGTACCAGTTTCTGGACCCGTACATGCGCGAAGTTGGCGGACTTGACCGGCTGATTTCTTCCTTTGTTTCTCCTTTTGTCTGTGGTGGGATGGTAGCGAGAATAAACATTCGGTTTGTGCCTCCTCGCTTCAAATAACAAATGAAGAAAAAAGACGATTGCGCAACGGAGCAGTGGGTTTATTTCTCAAATATTCGGTACGTACACATCGTTTCGGAAGCTAAACTGTTGGCCTACAAGCAGACGGGCGGGCGGCCGGGCGGCTCAGCGGTAGAGGTACTCGGCTTGGATGTTGGCTGCGAGCTCGGGCTCCCAGCGATCGCCGTTCAGCAGCAGCTTCTCCTTGTTGTAGAGGAGCTCCTCGTGGGTCTCCGTCGAGTACTCGAAGTTCGGGCCCTCGACGATCGCGTCCACCGGGCACGCCTCTTGGCACAAGCCGCAGTAGATGCCTGCAACCGGAAGAGAGAAGAAAGTGAATAGACAGGGAAGAGTCACTCGCATTTGGTCATGTCGATGTCGTAGCGGGTGGTCCGCCGGCTGCCGTCCGGGCGGGTCTCCGTTTCGATGGTGATCGCCTGCAAGCACGAGAGCAATGGAGATGAAAGGAGAAGGGTGGACGAACCTGAGCGGGGCAGATGGCCTCGCACAGTTTGCAGGCGATGCAGCGCTCCTCGCCGTTCGGGATAGCGACGGAGCGCGTGTTCGCCGCGGAAGCGCGCACTCAGCGGTCCCTTCTCGAAGGGGTAGTTGATGGTCGCCGGCTCCATGAACAAATGGCCGAACATCACGCCGAAGCCTGCAGAAAGCGAGTGGTTCGGAGCGCGAGAGGAGGAGGGAACGTACCGCGCACCAGCTCCGTCAACATCAGCTGATTGTACGCGTGTTTCGCGTCGCCCTTCCACGAGCCGTCCGTCTCCTCCGGCATGCCCACGTACTCTGAACGATCGGATAAAGAAGGGGATTAAAAGAGACGTACTCACTGTAAGTTGGTGCGGACGGCCGTCGACGAGGCCACTGGCGAGAAGATCTTCAGGAGGCCGCCCGACTTCAGCGAACTCGCCACTCGGTTCATCTCGGCGGGCTGCAAGCGAGGAGTGAACGAACGGGACGGGGCTTTCGGCCAACAAGAAAAGTAGTCGTGTGTCGAAAGAAACGACATCGATGGAAGGCAGAAGGCTTTTCAAAGGAGAAACCCCGAGTTTATTCGATCCAGTCGGATGTACACGTGCAAGGAAGGAAACCGAACAACCAAAAGGAACAAACAACGACCTAATTGAGCGAACGAGTGGGAGATCAATCAAAAAGACTCTCCTTGTCCTCCTTGTCCTTCAGGTATCGATGGGAGCCATCGCAGAAGGGGCGGTTCTTCGTCTGCTTGCAGTTGCACAACCACACGTCCATGTCGCGGTCGGGGATGAAGCGGACGGGCTTGAGGTCCTTGTGCGGCACCACGTACGTGTTGTGGGCGCCGTCGCAGAGGGGTTGGTTGCCCGAGTAGCCGCACGTGCACCACTGGTACACCTTGTCCTTCTTCATGAGCACGCGGGTGGGCAGTTTGGAGTGGACCTTGCCCGTCTTCTCCTGCAGGTGGTTGTTGCCCTGCAGGCCGTACGGCTCGGACTCCTTCTTCGTTCGGAGCTAAAGAAAAGCGGGAAATAAACTAAACAAATGAACGGAACTCACCACGTGGTACTTTGAGGACACTCGGCTCGGTGCCCACGAAGTGCTGGGCTTTCTTGTGCTGCCGGTAGGGGACCCCAGCCCGTCTTGTTCGTCCGCCCGCACGACGTCGCTCAACCTCTGCCAAACAACCCGTGTCAGGAACATCCTGAAAACGAAGGAAAAAATAATTAGGATCGGTTGAGAAAACGCAGCGGGCAGAACGAAGACTAGACGAACAACAGTGAAATGCGGGGTAAATCCACGAAAAGAAGTCCCTTGGAGTTGCAAAACAAACGGAAATCTTCGCCCACAAAGCAGCCACTCGCTCCCGACCGCTACGCCGTGGGCGCATGTGAGAGCGAAGTGTTTCGGGCGATCGATTCGGCCGCCCGTCCCTAAACAAGCGAGCTTTCCGCCACTTTCCTCTTCGTTCGCCCGTCTGCTTTCTTCGTTCAATCCGGCGATCACGATGGTGAAACGAAAGGCCGTTCCGTCCGCGACGAAATCCGAGGCCAACGGCGTGAAGGCGGAGGAGAAGCCGCCCCAAACGAACGGGAAGCCGCGCGATGAGGAGCCCGATTCGGAGGACGAGGCCGTGAGTTCCCTCTTCTTCTGCTTGTTTCTATTGCTCTCGTGTTCAGGACCTGCGGAACACGATCGGCAACATCCCCATCCAATGGTACGAGGACTACGACCACATCGGCTACGACCTTCGGGGGCGGCAGATCGCGAAGCCGGCCGGCGGCAAGAAGCGGAACGAAATCGACGAGTTTCTGGAGAAGATGGACGACCCCGACTACTGGTGAGCCGTTTGCTTCCTTTCTTCTCTGATCGCTGGATTGCAGGCGGCGGGTGTTCGACAAGCAGACGGGGCGCGGACGTTCAGCTGAGCGGACGAGCAGGTGGAGAAGCTGGCCAACATGACGGCCGGCCGGTACGTGGACCCCACGTACAATCCCTACGAGCCCTTCCACGACATCTACTCCCACACCAAGGAGATCCACCCGATCTCCAACAAACCGGAAGACAAGCGATCGTTCGTCCCGTCCGAGAGCGAGCGCAAGATCGTTGCCCGCCTGCTGCGCGCGATGCAGTTGGGCCGCATCAAGCCGAAGCAGAAGAAGAAGGAGGAGGAAGTGAGTGCCCGCTTTTTTCAACCATTCCTCTCCGTTCTTTCAGGCCTACGATCTGTGGGCGTCGGAGGACAACGAGCCGAAGACGAAGCGGGAACTCGCCCGACTCCGCACCCACTGCCCCGCTCCGAAGATGTCCCTCCCGCTGCACGCCGAGTCCTACAACCCGCCCGCCGAGTATCTCCTGACCGAAACCGAACGCAAGAAGCGGGAGGAGGTCGAGGAGGAGGAGTACCGCGTCCCGTTCGTTCCGCAAAAGTACGACGCGCTTCGTAAGGTGCCCTTCTACGAGCGGTTCTATCGGGAGCGCTTCGAACGATGCATGGACCTGTACCTGGCGCCCCGGCAGATCAAAATGAAGGTGAGTGCGGCCGTTCCTCCTTCTGTTCACGCATTCTCTTCTCTCTGCAGCTGAACGTGGACAAGAAGGACCTGCTGCCCGACCTGCCGAACCCGCAGGACCTCCAGCCGTTCCCCACGACGCTCGGATTCGTGAGTTCTTCGATCGATCCTCCTGTCCACTTCTTTCCGTTCAGTACATGCGCGGGCACGTCGGGCAAGTGCGCTCGCTGTCCGTCGAGTCGGGCGGCAGCGAGCTGCTCGTTTCGGGCGGGGAGGACGGGACCGTCCGCGTTTGGTACATGCCCACCGGCCGCTGCCTGAAGATCTTCAAAATGAGAGCGCCCGTCACGAGTGTCGCCTTTTCGCCCAACCCGGAGCACACGCTCGTCCTCGTGGGCTGCGAGGACAACGTGGTGACCGTCCTGAACGTGGAGGCGGGCGACAAGCTGCGCGTCGCGAACACTCGCGACTTCCTCGCCGCCCTCGACTTGAGCGCGGCCTCCAACGGGAAGAACGGCGACGAGGAGGGGCCCAAGTGGTCGCGCAACAAGCGGAGGCAACCTTGGAGATCACGCTGGACGACGTGAGTCCTTCGCTTCATCCTTTTGACCTTCCCATTCGTTTGCAGAACATCCGGCAGGTCTCGTGGCATCGGAAGGGGGATTTCTTGCGACGGTCGGCTTCTCCTCGTCGCCCCGCACCGTCTACATCCACCGCCTGTCCACGTGCACGTCCCAAGTGAGTTCCCCTTCCATTCGAGCTCTTTTGCATGCCCTCCGTTCAGAAGCCGTTCAACAAGCCGAAGGGCCAAGTGCAGCAGGTGCTCTTCCACCCGACCAAGCCGCAGTTCTTCGTCGCCACCATGCAGTACATTCGGCTCTACGACCTGGCCAAGTGCACGCTGCTCAAGAAGATCTTCACGGGCACCAAGTGGCTCTCGAGCATCCAGCTGGACGCCCACGGAAACAACCTGTTCGTGGGCGGCCTGGACCGCGTGTTCTCCTGGATCGACCTGGAGCTCTCGAACAAGCCGTGGAAGACGCTGCGAAGCCACTCGGCCGCCGTCCGCGCCCTCACGTACCACCGGAAGTTCCCGCTGCTGGCCACCGTCTCGGACGACGCGACCGCCATCGTCTATCACGCGCGCTGTCCGCAGGTTCGTTTGACCGTCAATCCATTTGCGTCGATCCACTCGTCTGCTTCCAGGACTTCACCGAGGAGAACGAGCTGGTGCCCGTGAAGCGCCTCTTCGGCCACAAACACCAGCAGGAGGAGGTGAAGAAGGACAAGGAGCAGCTCGCGATGCTCTCCGCCGTCTTCCACCCCACGCAGCCGTGGCTCCTGACCGGCGGGGCGGACGGCCAAATCGGCCTCTTCGTCTACTGATCGCGAACACGAGGCGATTGTTTGTCGATTGTTGATTTCGTTGTTGATTGCACGTTCTATTCAATGCTTGTTTGCAGAGTTGTTGACCAAAATAAATCCGTTTGACTTGGCCTTCCTTATCGAAATGGCACGTTGCGATTCCACAAACATTCCGCGTGGGTGGCCGTCCGAAGAGGAAGGTGAGGTGAGGAGTTCGCCAGACGATTGAAAGCCCTGGAATTTAATGTGTTCACTCAAACAAAAGCAGTCAATGGACAGCAGAATCAGGTTTGTGCTCGTTTCGCGCACCCCAAAGCGAGCGAAACTGCAGCTCCTGATTTGCATGCGTTCGCCTCGTTTCTTCCAAACAGCTGCCCTTTTCGCTCCACTCGCTCCTACCACTCGTCCACTCCGGCCGGCCACTCCCCAACGACGAGATGGGCTGCTGCTCGAGCAAAAAGAAGCCCGAGCAGCCAGCCGGGGCAGGATCGGGCGGCGCTCCTCGGGCCGAAGGACGCGATCAAATGCCCGGAGAAGGTGAGTCCTTTCTTTCCCTCCATCCACTTCCTCCCGCTCCAGACGGAACCCACTCAGCCCGTCGGCGAAGCTCCCGAAGGTGGCGGCGGTCGGCAGCGACTCGACGAAGAGGACGACCAAAACGAACGAGATCGCCCACCGTTCCGCCCCGCCGGTCGACCGGCCAGAAGGCGGCGGAGCGGCCGAAGGAGAAGCCGGCCGCCCGCAAGAAGCCGTCCACTCCTGCCGGGCCCTCGGAGAACGAAGAGCGGTGGAAGAAGGTGGGCGGGCGGTCCACTCGCTCAACCGGCCGCTTCAGAAGACGCGCAAGGAGTTCCCCGAGCCCTCCGAGAAGACCCAACACGAGGAGACGAGCGGGAGGACGGGCTGCTCGTCGCGTCGCCCAGTAAGTCCCCCCGGACGACCCGTCCGCCCACTCGTTTCGCGTGTTGCAGCGGCCGAGGAGTTGAAGCAGCTGGAAGGAAGACGCGGCGAGGATCAAAGAGGCGATCAAAGGCGAGTTCCCCTCCACTCGTTCCCCTCACTCCCGCCCGCTTGCAGCCTCCGAACCGAAGGTCCTCGACGAGCTCCACCGGCTGGACGCCACCCAAGAGGAGCCGCCGCCCACCGACGCGACCGCCGAACTCGCCGCCCCCAACCGCCCGTCCGCCGAGACGACGCTCGGCGGCAGTCGGGATCGCGTCTAACGCGCTGGAGTTCCTTCTCTCTTGATCGGTGCGGGGAGAATAAAGCGGCGGCTGGTGTGGTTGAACGGGGCGGGCGCGCTGAATCACGCCGCCCTTGCTGTTCCTGCTTTCCGTCTTCACATCGCTCGAGGCTGTTTTCTCCCTGTCGGCCCTGTAGTATAGTGGTTAGTACATTGGACTTTGAATCCAGTAACGTCAGTTCGATTCTGACCAGGGCCTCTCTTTTTATTCCAACAACACATGAGATCGAAGTTAGGCGGGGCTTCAATAATCTTCATCGTCTTCCGAAAATTTCATTTCCTGCTCGCTTGGCGGATCGGAAGAGTCGTCTTGCTGGAAGCCGGACGGCCTCGCCTGTTCTTCGGCCGGCTGGAGGAGACTCTCGGATGGCGCGCTGCAATTCTTCTGCAACGAAACGGATAGCGATGAACACAAACTGGCCAAGATTGCGCACCTTCTTCTTGATCACGCCCGTTTTCGGTTGGGCGCTCGCTCGGGACGTCGAGGGAGCGGGCAAGGCTGGAGGGGCCGTTGTCGTCGTTCCGAACTCGAAGACATTGCGGGAGTGCTCAACTGCTGCCGCGTTCCTCGCGAACCCCAGCGATGCGGACTCCTTCTCGAACAAGGTAGGCCGCCACGTCAAAGTCCCCTCGGATGAAAAGGCGGAACGGAGGAGACGAACGCGATTTTGTTGAGGTAGAAGCCGGTGGTCGAGAGCGGACGGCAGGCGCCCCGCTGCAAGCACGTCGATCTCCACGTTCTCGAAGCGGAGCACTCGGAACCACGCCGAGTAGCCAAGAGATTCAGAGCGTCTGGAAGCGAAGGAATGAGCAGGAGAGAGCAAGAAGGATCGTTTACTCGATCGGGATCCTGAACGAGTGAAACTCGTGAAACGTTTGAGTGTTGAGCAACGTCCGCTGGACGGGGTGGAGGCAGAGGATCCCGTCCACGAACACCGTTGGGCAGAGGGACCACTCGAAGTCCGCGAATTGCGAACACTCGACGTTCTTGCCAGCCGCCGCCCTCATTTTCAAGCGCGAAGCAGAAAACCTGGACCTTCTTCGTCCAGCCCGACGTCTTCAACACGACGACCAAGAGGCCGTTGGTCACGAAGCTGCAGACGAAAGAGCGGGGCTGAACGGGCGATCTTTGAATAAAAGCGTTGTGGTCACTCACCTCGTAGAGAATCGGCGACTTGTGTATTCGAGGTTCTTTTCGCTCATGAGGGAAAAGCGAAGAGGTTTGAGTGCGAAAAAGGAGTGCAATGTGAGTGTGCCGTGGCCTCGATCACGAACACCCGTCCGTTGCGCACGTGGACGGCTTGGAGCGCGCTTCCGCCTCTTTCGAAGGCGAAATGCGGGAGTTCTTCCACCGTCTGGCTGCCGCGAATGAAGCGGTAGAAGGACGTGCGGCCCAGTTGGAAGACGGACACGAGGAAGACGCTGGGATCCTCGGTCGGGTGGATCCACTTGCGGGAGGGATCAAAGGATTCCGCCACTTGGTGTTCGCTGGGCACGAGGACGGGCGGATGGGCGGTGAAGGGCTTTTGGTCGAAGTCCACGTCCACTTCCTGAACGGAGAGTTTGTGTTCGGAAGAGCGAGTCGCAAGCAGGAGGGCGGCCGTGCGGCTGCTCGCGTCGCTCTCCATTTCAAAGCAGTCCACCACTATGTTCTCGATCCGCTCGCTGTTTGCCGCTCGCTTCAGGAAAGCTGCAACAAGAGGGCGGGGTTGCTGCAAGTGTTTGAGTGGAAAGCTCTCACAATTCCACGCCGTAGAAGGTGTCCAGCACGCCGATCCTCTCGTCTTTTCCCGCGTAGTTGAAGGCGAGAATCGAGCGGCCGGTGGTGAAGAAGCGATTCGCGCCGAATTGCCCAACGGTCGTGAATTGGTTCTTCGCGTAGCATTGGGGCGTCGAAATGCGTGGAAAAGGCAACATGCCGGACGGAAAAGGCCGGCGGACGAGATGGGCTGTGAGTGCCGAGCGGAGCGACAGCGACAATTGCGGGACGCGGACCGATTGCCCCGCAGTCATTTCCGGTCGCTTTCCGCCTCCGATCGCACTGCCCGCAATTCGCCCCAAGGGTTTCTGCTTTCGACGCGCGAGCGATCGAACAGCAGCAAGTCGCCGCGGCGATGGCGCTTGTGGAGATCACGCAAATGAACGAAAGACAGCAAAGCGACCCCAATTGATTCTTTTCGTTTTCTGGTCAACCAACAACTGTTCATTTATTTCCACATTAGTCCACGCGATCAGCGAGCAACAGGACACCCCTTGGATTATTCGGGCGCCAGCATTTTGAAGAACGCGTGGGCGATGTCTCTGAGTTGTCGTGGATGAAGTCCGGCGTCCAGGCGGGAAGCTTCTGGACGGCCGCAAAGTTCTCGCCGGCGAATTGAGCAGCTTCTGTTTGCAGTCGCCCGCGTGGTCGTGGGCGAACGCCAACCGGAGGTCGCGGAGGACGGACTGCACAGAGACCCGCTTGACGAGCGATTGCAGGCACATTTCCTGAAAGAAAAGGAAGATGAGGAGTAGGAAGTGGAACGGGGAACGCACGGCCAGATCGAGCACTTCGTAGCAGTCGGCGAGCGGAAGAAGACGAGCGGCGTTGTCTGCCAAGTTCTTGACCTCTCCGGAGTAGAAGAAGCGGAGCAGAAGTTCGACCACGTCCGCATTTTCCTTCTTCAATTCGATCACGCCCGTTTTCTTCTCTTTCATCTCGTTCATGAGCATGCCGCGGAAGACCGGAGAGCCCGAGCAGAGGATCATTTTGTTGACCTGAACAGACGGAAGGAATAAGAGGAGGAAAAATGACAAGCCCTCACCTTGAAGACCTTCTTCTGTACGCGCACTTCGACGTCCGCAAAGGCCCCCGCATCGAAGTTGGCAGCGATCTTCCGCAGGACGCCCGACGGAGCGGTGCGTTCCGTCCACTCGACCGCATCGATCGGATCCAAGGGAGTCACCGAGCAGCAAACGAAGAGCGGACCTTTCCGGCCGAATTCCTCAAGCCACTGCAGCGTGGCGAGATACGAAGTCCCCCAACCGCCGCCTTTCCGTGGAGACGAATTTGTGCTCGTTTTCTGAACAGAACGAATTCTAGAACTCGGAAAAAAGCCACTTACTCCACTTCTTCGGTTCGTCCGACCTTCCGGCCTCCAGCCACAGCTCGTATTTTACACGGATGAAAGCATGACCGTCAAAGTCCTCAACGCAGAGATACGCCGCGCAGAAATCATCTTCCTCCTCGTCGTCGTCGTCTTCTTCGTCGCTATCTTCCTCGTCGTCGTCGCCTTGCTCTTCTCCTTTGGGATAGAAAAACAACGAAAACTTTGCTCCCGGGACGCCCGTCACTTCGAACTTGGGGCTGGTCCACCGGTCGTCGGTCTTCGCTCGCTCGTAGCGCTCGAGGAAGTTCTCTTGCTGCCAGCGGAAGAGCGTCTCTTCGGCCATTCTGCTTGTGAGGGATATGAAGCGGCAGGAATCACTAAACAAGTAAAAAATAACAAGCGCGGGAAGATCGCACGATCGCCGAGCGAATGGAAAGCGGCGAGGAAAAGCGGGCGGGCTGACGCCGAGCGCGATGAACGCCGGTCGGAGGTCGATTGCGCGGATTGTTATTCCGCCCTCCGCGTCAACACACGACGCCATCTAGAGCGGCGAGCGAAGGAATGCCCGATTCCTGCTCTCCGTTTGCTCGGAATGGCCGGCGGTCACTCTTTTCGGGCGGCAAGGCGCGCCGTCTGGCTCTCGCTCGAGTGCACTTTCGGCGAGCGGCTTGTTGCAAAAGGAATGCGGCATCAAGCGCCTTTGGATTGCAGCTTTTGAAGAGAGAGAATGGTCTGTTGAGTTGATCGTTCGCGGTGTAAAGTCTGGTGCACTCGAAACAGACGCAGTTACTAGTCGCAAAGCAGACTCTTATGTGAGCGCCCTCACGGCCTCGCTTGCCATCCACTCGTCTGTTCACTCGGACCAAATGCCCACAAGCAACCACAGCCGTTTATTCCTCTTCAAACAACAGAGATTCACGTGGACTTGCGGGCGTTCACCGCGTACTTCGTGACCTTTTTGTGCCATCCGAAACCGCGTGGCGGGCGGCCGCCTGCACCTCGCTGGGGCCGCAGTTTCCACGAGTGTACGGTTGATCGTTCCTTTCGTCCAAACTTGTGAGTTTATTGCGAGGAGCAAGCGGACAAACGAAAAGACAGTGAGCACTAGTTACCGATCGGAACAACAAACAAACAGTCGGTTCAAATGGCCGAAAGGGCTTCCGAGTGTCCGCCAGTGAGTCGCGAGACGGCCGTCCAACATGAGTTGCGGAGCGAGTCGGGGCAGCTGCAAACAGAGAAGAGCACATTTCAAGGATGGAGGGAAGACTCACGTGATGGGGAAGCGGTAGAAGAAGCCCTTCTCGTCCTGCACGACCAACACGCCGCCGTCCGCGCCAAGTAAGACCGCCCGACTGCGCAGTTCGAAGGGCGTCCGGCGCCAGCGGCTGTCCGCCCGGCCGAACGCGAAGAGACGACGGTCGGCGGCCACCACAAACACGCCGCCGACCCACAGCGAGCGCAGCTGAAAGCAGGCGGTCGGAAGAAAGGCGACCGACTCACCCAATCGGCATCCCCGAAGTCCAGGGCGCCCTCCTCGCTGCTGGTCGGGCGGACGGAGCAGTCGGCCGTGCGGAGGGAGAACTCGACGAGCTCGCCGCCCGCCCGGAAGCGGCCGTCCGGCGGCAGCGGGAAGCCGAAAAGCGAGCGGCCGTCCAGCGCGGGGGCGACGAGCATTCGGGGGAAGCGCGTCGTCTCAAGCAGCTCCAGCCGCGGGCAGCCGCCGACCGTCGCGTGCAGTCGGAGGCGCGTGAGGACGTTGAAGAGGCCGAAGAAGTCGGAGCCCGCCAGCCCCAACGCCTCCGATCGGCCGCCGTCCGCCACGAACGCTTCGTAGACGTGGATTTCGGCCGGCAGTCGGACCACGTTGTCCGCCACGAAGACGCCCGCCGCCTCGCTCCAACGGAGGACGGCGACCAGCAGAAGGTCGTTTCGTTCGTTCCGGAGGACGGCGACCACGTGCGCGCGCCCCACGAGGTGGACGAGCGGCAGCTTGAAGCGCGCGGGCCCCCGGAAGCCGTCGACGCCCGCCGCCAGCGAGCGGAAGTCGCACTTGAGCGGCCTGAAAGCAGCGGCCGGTCGGCGGGACGGGCGGGCGGACGAACCGACTGGTCGCGCGGAACGTGTCCACGAGCTCGTAGCCGCCGCCCAGCCGCAGCAGCGCGAAGCGGCCGCCGAACGTCGCGCAGCTGCCGCCCGCCTGCGCTCGTCGCGGGAAGTGGGCGAAGACGTGCGGGTGCCGCTCGGTCGAGTGAGTCGTGGTCTCGTGGGCTGAACGGTAAAGAGTAACGGCGCAACGAAGGTGGGCTTACGTGTCATGAGAACGAAAGAGAGGAAGAGGAAAGAAGAACTGAAAAGGCCGAAGCGAGCAGAAAGCAGCGAGCGGCGAAGACAAGGCGAAGTGCCCGCATCGAATTCGAAGCAGGACACGCAATGCTCCAGACCACGGGGTTCAAGCGAGCGTTTCCGCCCTCACCTGAGAGCAAGCTGGTTCACATCTTCCACGGAGTGCTGCAATCAACAAAGTAAATAGACAAGCCTTGTTCCGCTCCAAATAGATCCGCTTGTTGCCTTCCGGTCGCCCGATAGCAGCAAGCTGACGGGTCGCTCCTGCCGTCTTCTTTCCAACTTGCTGCTGCAGCGGTTGTGTGTGCGGGGCTATAGCTCAGTGGTAGAGCGCCTCATTCGCATTGAGGAAGTCGCGAGTTCGATTCTTGCTAGCTCCAGTCTTTTTTGCCGTTCGATACTCTTTTTGCAGGCGGACATCATCACCCATCGGACTACAGCGGTTGAACTTCACTCCCGGTCGGTCGGCGGGTGCGGGCGGCAGAACGAACCTGATCGTCGACTTCAAGTGCAGGCCGCGAACGTCCTGCGCGTCGTCGATCTCGGCTCCCAGCTGGAGTGGGAGGAGAAGGCTCGAGGGAAAAGCGGTACCTGATTTGGGGACTCCACTTGCGGCCTGAAATGATGTCGCACCGAAGTACGGATTACTTGAGCACTGGTTTGCTTCCTTATTGTATTTGGAGGTGGCTAGACGGCAGTGTTTTGCGGCCGCCAGTCGATCGTTCTTTCGAAAAACCGGCCGTTATTGTCTTCGATCGCAAGCTCGGGCGTTCGAATTCCTCGATCGAGCGGGCTTTCGGCCGCCGCGGCCGCTCGTTTGCGCGCCGACGTGTCCGCTCGACGACGAAATCTGCGACCTTTTTTTCATTCGCTCGGCCCCGCACGGGGGCCGCTCTCTTGTGTCAATCCGCATTCCTGACGCTGCCGAGGAGGACGGCGTGATGCGATCGGGCGGCCATCTGCTCGTTCGCCGCTTTCGCTCCCGTCGACCGCATTTGTTGCCGCTCGCTCGTAGCGGAGAATTCAGCAAAACTCTTCAAATTGAGCTCCAACTTTTGCAGGACGTGTTCGGGACGATGACCACCGCCCTCTTCCTCCTCTTGTTCGCCTTCCTTCCCGGCGTGTGTTTCTGTAAGACGCCTCTCGAGAATCCCGTGTTGAACTCCGGTTTTTCAGTCACCCGCCCGTCCTACATCCCTGACGACGACCACTACCACCCACTCAAGGAGGGCGACTTTAAGGAGTTCTTCGAGGTCTGCGAGATGAAATCCCTCGAGCAGGCCACACTCATCAAATGCAAGTGTTTCGCGGGCACTCCTCCCGTTCTACCGACTTCGTTTTTAGCGGAACACGGGAAGCCCGTCGGCGCGCACTACGCGGGGAGCGAAGAAAGAAGGAGAAGAATCTTCGATTTTGATTCCAATCGACGGCGTGAAGAACTATGGCTATCGGAAGTTCCCGCGGCACCCGTTCAACGGAGTTAAGTTGTGGACGACGTGAGAAAAGAAGAGAAGAACACTTGTATCAAAACCGATTTCAGATCGTTCCCCAGCCGGCTATTCACGCATGACATCGACCAATTGGAAACCCACCTCGACTTCCTTTTTGAGCACTGGGTTCTTGTGAACGCAACCATCGTCTACGATGTTCGGACGTCGTAAGTCTAAATGTCCAGGTTTTATTCCAGTACTTCTTTCAGACTTCGCGAGTGTTTTGCCCAAAGCACGGCGGAGAGCATGTGTTTCACGGATTCGGCCGTCCGTTTGTCTTTCGACGACATCCCGGACGACAAGCTCGCTCCCCACATGAAGAAAGAAATCGCCGCTCTCTGCTTCGTGGGTCTGCCAAACAACGCCCTGCAAGCCGACCCCATTGCAGCACGACCCGAAAGTCCACTGCACCGCCGACCTGGACAGACGGGCAACGCTTAATCCGAGACAAGGAGTACGTGCTGTTCCACAAATTCAACATGAGCCTCATCGTGCGGCCCAAAACGGACGACACTCCGCAGCACTATCTGATCCGCTACAAAGAGTGAGCGACTCGTGCGATTCCCCTCTAATGGTTTTCTTGCAGGCATTACTTCTTTCTCCCCGAAGGCCTGCGAACGTACGACGACGCCGCGTTCTCTGCTGACCTGAAGTCCCGCCTGTACGCGTTCCCGATCTTCAATTCGGACGACCGCTTCCTTGAACGGCGTGTGCACGTGATCAATCCGCCCTGCGGCCACTCTCACTGGATGCTCCTGGCTCTCGCCCTTGTCTGCATCGTGTGCGGGCTATTGGCCGGCCTGCTCGTCTACCGCTTCGCGTGCACGCGTTTCGCTCAACCGACTGCCTTCGCTCCCACGGTCCATTTCAAGCAGGATGAGGATTTGGACGTCGAATGATTGTTTGCTGTCGTGCGGAAAGAATAAACACAACGGATGCAGTTTTGTCCAATGGGTTCGATGGGCGACCAGCTAGGAAGAAGGCAGAAGACAAAAGCAAGACGTTCTTTTTCTGTTGGGGCGGTCGAATCAGCCGTAAACAGCAGCACATCTCCCTTTGATTTATTTGATCAACAGTAAAGTACGGCGTTCGTCCGGAGGACGAACGAGGTACTTTTGTGTGCTCTTTGCTCATTTCGGGCTGCTCCGGCGGCCGAACCGGAACGGATTGAACTCTTGACACCCGGCGGTGCGAAGGAATGCACTTAGCCGTCCATTAGCGGGGGCAGCGGCCGAGCGCCCGCCGCAGGCGGGGCGAACGGCCGGGAAGACGCGAATAAAAGCGGGAAGCCGCAAGGCTTCGGGGTCGTTCGGGGCGCTCGACCCACCGTCCCGCCGAGAGGCGTAAAATCCCCTCCTTTCCACTCCTCTCCTCCGGCTGCCAAGGCGGCCAACTCAGGAATTAGACCCGTCGTTTACTCAACAACAAAGAACATAAACGGCTACTCGTTCGTTTCGAGCACCACCGCGGCGCAGCAGAAGAAAACGGAGCCCGCGCCCGACCGAATGCCAGCGATCGTCCAGCCGGTCGCGTCGCCCGCTCCGAAGATCTCCGTGTCCTCTGCGACGGCCAGCAATCAATGCTGCAAATCCACTCATCCACCGAGTTTGGGGCCGTCCTCGAACCGGAGCGTGAAGCGGAGCCCAACGGACGAGTGGGCGCCGAGCTGCAGGCAGCACAACGAGACGGCCTTCTCCTCGTCGCCCTCCCCGCTCTTCGGCTCGAAGACGAGCTGGAAGCGGCTGCCGGGCACCCCGTCCAGTTCGAACGGCTCGCCTGGTCCCCGACCGCGCCGCGTGGAAGCGATCGCGCAAGTTCGTTAACTCGCAGCGATGCGAGACGCTGGACTGCATGCGCAAAGAGTTGAAACGAATGCAATACTCGGTCGATCGCAAGAATTAACAGGGGCGCTTCCGTTCGGCCACTCGTCCACTCGGCTTTCGATGATCGTGAGTCATCCGACGAAAGGAAGTGAAGAGCTTCTTCGATGAAGAATCGGGCTGCCCGTTCGTTCGGGAAACACACATCGATCAAACGACCCGGCGAGGACCAAAACGGCTTCGAGCTGCGGCGAGAGGCAATGAACAGGGTGTCGTTGACCGAAATGATGAGCTCTTGTCCACTTCCTTGCACCAAAAGATCCAACCGTTTATTTTCTCCCGCTTTCTTCGGCCATCCCGAGGCCCACTCGTCTCCGAGCGAAGTCGAACGACCAGCAGATGCCCCGCCCCAGCGCGTACCAGCCGATCGTCCCCAGGCCCCTCGGTGGAACTCGAGCCGAACGGCGGCGCGATCACATCGGCGGAGCAGAAGGTTTGATTTCGCCCGTTCCGCGCACACACGTCCGGATCGTAGGCGCCGTAATGCCCGACGATCGACGTGTAGGTGTGCCCGTCGTTGACGATCGAAAGCTCGTAGTCGGCGACGTCCGTCCGGAAAGCACAAATCCTCGTCGTAAATCGAGCAGGGCGTGGGCCAAACGACGTGCCGCTGGAGGAAGAACTCGATGACGGCCGGCGGCAGGGCCAACTCGCCCGGCAGCATCGTGAACGTCACCTGCACTCGAGTGAATCGATTGAAGGATGGAGGGACTGCTTGCCAGTTGATTCGTGAACTCAAAGCCAAAGAGGACGATCTTCTCCGCGCGGATCGTCCAGCCGGCGGCCGTCAGGGCGAGCGGCACGAAACTCCAGTCGGCGCACGACTCGCGGTCCACGGCGCCCATCACGAGACGCCCGCCACTCGCGAACGTCACGACGGGCTCCCGAATCCTCTGTTGCGCGTGCAGCTGCTGCAGGAAGCCCACGTGCCCGCTCGAATCTTCGAGGCCGAGGCCCAAGAAAACCGAGCGCCCGTTGAAGCCGCTGGAACAAAACGATGAAGAAGGAAGAAACTCCACAACGGACGTCGCCTGCATCCAAGTGCCCTCGACGAACTCCAGCATGAACGGCGGAGTTTCCTCCTCGTCCTTCCCGAACCGAACGAAATCTCGAGCAAAGTGGCCGAAGAAGCGGTTCTTGCAGCACCGCAGCGACTCCTCCCACCGGCCGTCGAGCGGCGTGTAGGTGGACGAGTTTGAGGAGAGGAACGGCCGCGTGCAGAGGGCGGGCTTCAGGGGCGCGCTGATCGGAAAGCACGACGAATCGCAGTACAGAAACGAGAACGCGTCTAAAGGCGGGCTGTTGGTTGAAGGCCGAGGAGAACTCGCCGTCGTTGCAGTAGAGCGGACACCCGCCCCGTCGCTCTCCGCACTCCTCGCTCGAGACCACGAGCGGGACGACGGCAAAGTGGAAGTTCGCCCGCATCGCCTGCCGCCCGCTTCCCAGACGCAGGTGGAAACCGCCTGAACGTGAGCAGTCCATTATGCGGTTCAATGATCAGAAGAACGAACCGCTTGGAAAGTATTCGAATTCAAACACGCCGTCTTCGAGTCCAAAGGCGGAAAAGAACGTTGAAGAAAGCAACAACAGAAATGAGTCGAAGGCAACAGACATCTGCTGCTTTTTGAGCGATGCAGAGAGAACACGTGCCCAATTCATTGCTATCCTCCGTGTTCCGTCCGCCCTCACGGCCTCTTCGTTCCAACCCCGCTTTCCAAAGCAGCTTTGCGGAATTCATCCTCCGCCAAGAAACGACACGCGTCACTCGCTTATCGGCCGGCCGCACGCTCAATTTCGACGCCAAATTTCAATCCCTTTTAACGGCCGCTTCGCCAAACGATACATTCGGATCAGTTTATTCACACAAAAGTGAGCCCCTTTAATGGATTGCAGCTACGAGCGGCCGCTGAAGACGTCCATCATTCCGCTCAGGAACTTCTTGAGGGCGCTCTTCTGCTCGAAGCGGGCGACGAAGAGGTCGACCGAGTGGGCGGCGGAGTTGTGGGTGCTCGTCCACACGAGCAGGCGGCCGTCGCGCGACATCACGGGCGCGAAGTTCTCGCCGGCGAAGGTGATCTGCAGGAGGAATGTTGAGGGAACGGGAGGGATGGGAGCGCTCACTTGTTCGGTGGACTGCGAGCTCGGGTCCACGAGGAAAGGTGGGGGGGCGGCGGCAGGCGACCGGTGGGGGCGGCCGTCCGCGTGGAAGGCGGGCTGCGCGTACGCGACGGCCGAGTGGAGGACGCGGTCGACTTCCCGCTGCGGGTGGCGGAGGTCGGCGATGCAGAGCTCGTGGTCGTGGAGGGCGATCGGGCGGCTGAAAGCGGCGAGATGGGTGGGAAGGAGGATCGATGAACTCACCCGCTCTCCTGCTCGCCCGTGGTGTTCGCACTGGAAGGCGACCAGGTTCCCGTCCGGTGAGAATGCGGGGCTCGCGACCCACTCGCCGGCGGCGGTCAGCGGCGTCCACTTCGGCGGCGTCTCGGTCGCGTTCAGGAGCCACAGCCGCCGGCCGGCCGCCTCGGCGCCCACGAAGGCGACCTGCCGGCGGAGCGGACGCGGCCACCTGGAGGGCGCTCAGCGGGCGGCGGTTGCGCGTGAGCGGGACGGGCCGGTGGGCGCGCTCCAGCGGCAGCTCGAAGAGGTCGAAGTTGCCGGCCGCCCGCTCCTCGTCTGCAAGCGGGAAGAGCGGAGCTTCCAATAAATCCATTCGGCCCACTCACCGCCGTCCGCCGCCCAGCCGCCGCACGTCTCGGCGGGCGTCCGTCGCTCGAGCGGCTCGAAGCGGCGCAGATTCGAGGCGACCACCAGCGAGTGGCCGGCCGGCAGGAAGGCGGCCGACTCGAACGTCCCGAACCGGTTGCTCACGAGGCGCGGCGTCGCGGTCGCCCGCTCCAGCTCCAGCGCGTACAGGTGCAAGAAGGGCGGCGAAAAGCAGTAGTTCGAATTGCCCGCCGCCCACCCACCTGCTTGCACTCGTGCCCGTAGTGCGCGGCCGCGGGCGGCGAGTCCCGTGCGGCGAACACCAAAAAGCGGCCGTCGTCGCTGATCGTCGGGCTCGAGTGCACGCCGCCGAACGTCAGCTGGCGGACGTCCTGCAGCCAAACCTTCCGCTCATCGCGGATCGCGGCCTCCAGCTGGAGTGCTCCGAGGAG
This sequence comes from Aphelenchoides fujianensis, assembly GCA_024699865.1. NCBI lineage: Eukaryota > Metazoa > Nematoda > Chromadorea > Rhabditida > Aphelenchoididae > Aphelenchoides > Aphelenchoides fujianensis. The sequence continues at coordinate 37,743 of JAMPIO010000308.1, forward strand.
GCAGAAGAAAAATCGAAAGGAAGAAGCGGGAGTTCATCGTCGAACTGCCGATCGCAGCAGCAGAATGAAGTGCGGGAAGTGGTGGAAGGCATGCTAGCCGTTGCGATTCTTGGGGGTTTCTCAAAGAACGTCGTTGTTTACGGCCTCGCCAATTAACAAGCGCGAGAAGCGGTTTCTTTTGCGTAAAGGGGGCGCACCTTGCGTTTCGTGAGATACCCGAGATATTCCCGTTTAATTGGTGCGGCTTTCTGGACGGCCGTGTTTTTATCAATGAGAATCGCGCAAACGTGCAAAGAGAAGCGGCAGTGGGCCCCTCTTGTTCCGGTCGTTCCCGTTTCAGTCTCCTTGGCCTGCTCGCCTGTTTGTTGAAGACGTCGTGTGAACACCCTCGTTCCAAGTGCGACCGCCATCATCGTCGCCTTAACGAGCGGCAATTGCTTTCTGTTGTTCGCTCGTGACATTGGAAATCTTCAAGCGAATGGATTTTGGCCGCCGCGGTCGCTCGTTTGCGCGATGAAGCGTTCAGATCGAATCACTGCTGGCTCTCGCACGGGACCGCTTCTCGTGTGAATCGGTATTCCTGCCGTCGCTGGTGGGAGATGGATACGGCCATCTGCTCGTGCTCGTTGCATTCGCTTCCGGCGCTCTGGGTGGAGATTGGCACTTCGCGGAGAACTCAAAGAAAGTTTTTTGATCGCCCATTCTTGCAGGCGAGATGGTCGTCACTTTCTTCCTGCTGCTCTTTGCTTCCTTTCCAGGCGTTTGTTTGGGTAGGCCGTGATCTCCCGAACCTCACCTTTCACTCGCGTCTTTCAGCCACCCGGCCGCCCTACATCCCCGACGAGCCCAACTACCACCCAATCGAGGAGGCCGACTTCCGCGAATTTTTCGAGGTTGCACGAATGAAGTTGTTTGGCGAACGGTTCTTGACGATGATTAAATGCAAGTCATTACGCTTGAAAGTAACCGTACCTCAAACGTTGCAGCCACCTACAACAAATCCGTCGGTGCGTACTACAGAAGCCCTTCGACTGGCGGAGACCGTCTGTTGATGCCGATCGAGGGGATGAAGAACGAGGTTTATTACAAGTTATTGGATCCTTTGCCGACTGTTCATGTGTGGACACTGTAAGAAGAAAAGGGGGCGGAAAGCTCTGAACGAGAAGGTTTAGATCCCCGCCGAGTGCGCGGTTCGCGACGAACTGGAAGGGCGCCAACTTAACCCACGAGTTCGTGTTCAAGCATTGCCTGATTGCAAACGAGACCGCTGTGTACGACCTGCAAACTCTGTAAGTCAGCGGGGTCAGCGGGCTCAAACAGTCGCTTCAGCCACCGCAATTGTGCTGGTAAATATGACCTGACGCCCGTGTGCAATGTGAATCCCGTTTCTCCGCTCTCCTACCGCCACATTCCCGACAGCGAACTCCCGCATCGCACGAAGACGGACATCGCCGCTTTGTGTTTTGTGAGTGCTTTGAAGCCGTTCTTGGTTTGGAGAGGAGAACATCCACTGCGTAGTCGATTCAGACAGCAACGGCGAGCGGTTGATCCACGACCAAGAGCACGTTCTTCTGCACAAGTTCGGGATGACGCTCATTGTACGGCCCGAAGACCGAAGACGCGCCCACGCACTACCTCATCAGATACAACGAGTGGGTGACTCGAAGTGATCCTTTCGTTATTCTTGTTTGCAGGCACTACTTCTTCTTTCCCGACGACCTACGCACCTACAACGATCAGAACTTTGACAAGGACCTCGAATCTCGCGTCTACTTGTTCCCGGTCTTCAACGCGGACGACCGCTTCCTCGAACGGCGGAGCCGAGTAGTCGGTTCATCGTCCTCCCCTACCACCTCTTCCAACCCCCACTGGACGCTCAGCCGCCCTCGTGCTGCTCGGCGTCGTCGTGAGTTGCGGCCGGCCTGCTCGTCCACCGCTACGCTTGCACAAGCCCCCTCCAAGCAACTTCCTTCGTTCCGCAAGTGTTCTTCAAGAAAGAGGAAGAGCCGCCTGATAAGTTCTCGATCACTCCTCCGGCCCCAACGGTTGTGAAACCGTAATCCGAACATGCGCGGCGTTACCCCAGCCTATAAAAAACCGATTTGTGCGTGCCCCAAACGGCCAGATGAGGTAGCATCCATCGCCTGCCAAATAGCGCGGCATTGATGGGTAGAAACAGATGGAAGGAGAGCGTCGGGAAAAGAATTGGACGTGGATTGGAAGGCGGCGGCCTTCTCCAACGTTCAATTGCGACGCAACGAATGGAATGACGGGAAAGAAGAAAGAATGAATGTCTTATTCTTCCGTTTAATTGCTCCCTTGCGCAAGTGGTAATCAGCCCGTAACAAACTAGTAATCGGGGTCGACCTTCCGTTCCATTCGTCTTAACTAACAAAACCGTCTTCCCATTTAGCTAACAAGCGACCAGGTTTATTAAACGAACTTAAGTTCATCGCCACATGGAGTCGAGATACTCGAAGTGTTCCTCGCGCTCGGCGGCCCAGTCGATCTCCTGCGGGCCCACTTGATTCGAGCGGAGTTTCGCGCCGCACAGCCGAAAGACGTCGTCGGCGAGGGCCGCCCGCACGGCCGGGAGTCCAACGATCAGGTACAAAGCGGAGAACGTGTTGTAGACGGCCAGACACAAATACCCGCACTGGAGAGCAGGGAGCAATTAGACGGCCACTTCGAGGCCGCGGACTCACGTTCGCCAGCAGTTGGATTTCGTCGGAGAAGAACGAGACGCCGAGCCCCCAGTGGAGGTACAATTGGGCGCACATGAGGCCGCCGACCGCGAGCACCAAGAGGGCGAAGGCGAGGAGGATCGGCCGGAGGACGGCGATCACCGCGCCGACCTCCCGGACGAGGAAGGACTCGCTCAACGTTTGCCCCTTGTACTTTTGCTCTTTGACGCTGTTTGGAGAGGCGGTTGAGAGTCTGCAGCGAGCGGAGGATGAGGGGAGGTGGATGGGCAGAACGAACGATCGCGCAGTAGAGCCACGAGCACTCGCCGAAGAGGTTCACGTAGAGGACGGTGAGGAGCGAGTGGTCGGTGTTCAGACTGTCCAGCAGGTTCTCGTCCACCGCCCGCTGCGGGTGCAGGAGGAAGGTGGCCGCCGTGAAGACGCCGATGAAAAGCGTGCCGCCCACCAGCTGGAAGCCACGAGTCAACGGAGAGCACGAGGATTGGGGGAACTCACCAGCAGGAGGATCATCCGGCCGGCCATCCGCCCGTCCGACTGCTCGTAGCTCGCGCGCAGCCGGAAGGCCCACAGCCGCTCCCTCGCGATCATCAGGAACTTGAAGTCGACCACGAGCAGCGAGAGTTTGCAGAGGAAGAAGAGCGAGTAGCCGACCGCCGCCCCCGCCCGGCCGCCCTCGCGGATCGAATAGAAGCCGGGCGGCAGGAAGAGGAGCAGCGGGTGGACGAGCGACGTGAAGGCGATCGACGTGTGGGTGAACGCCTCCAATCCTCCATCCGTTACTCCTTTCTTCTTCAGAGAACTCACGAAGATCGCCCGCAGATTGCGCGAGAATTGGGTCAGCCGGCTGAAGCGGCAGGAAAAGTAGAGGTTCACGACGAAGCAGAGCGAGCCGAGGACCATTTCGATGGACGGCAGCACGACCAGCAGCAGCTTCATGGCGGACATCTGAGTGGGGAAGCCGCCTATTCGACGCGACGAGGAAGAAGGCAACAGTCCGGTCTGAGCCCGAAATGTCGACGGGCGCGTAAGTGGCGCCTTCGTCCACCTGCCGGCCGTCCGCAAAGGTCGTCCACAAACACCTGCCCGCGGAGTTTATGCGAGCAAAACAACCGAAAGAAGCTTCCGCTCACGCCCACGCCTGCCGCAAGTAGCCGAAGTGGTCCTCGCGCTCGACCGCCCAGTCGATCGGCGGCGCCTCGGGTTCGACGGCCGCCCGCCGGCCGCACAGACGGCGAAGGTCGTCGGAGAGGGCGGACCGCATGGCCGGCAGCAGCCACACGAGCAGGCCGGTGGAGAAGACGTTGTAGCTCCCGATGAGCACGTAGATGGCCTGCAAGAGAGAGCAATCACCTCTTCCTTCCCCTTTCATTTCGGTGCGTACACTCGCGAACACTTGAGTGAGGCCGATGGCCAGCGGATAGCCGTGCACGAAGTGGAGGAACTGCATGCACGCCATCAGACTCCCCGCCGAGCACATGAGCAGCGTGAAGGCGATCATGATCGGCCGCAGCGAGTGGACGACCGCCGCCACCTCCTTCAGGACGAAGGACTCGGTGAGCGAGCGGCCGTTGAAGCGATGCTCCCGCACGAAGCGCTGCAGTCGGGTGAATTCCTGAACGAGCGGTCGGCTGAACGGAGCGAGCGGGAACTCACGATCAGTCCGTACAGCCAGCAGACTTCGGCCACCACGTTCACATACACGAGCGAGAGGGGAGTGCGGTCCAGATTGAGCGCATGGATCAAATTCGAGTCGGCCGACTCCTCGGGGAAGAGCACGAAATAAGCGACCACTTTGAGGGCCAGCAAGCAGGAGAACAGGGCGGTCTGGAGAGCAGAAGTGGCCGGAAGGAAGGCCCGAGAACTCACCGCCGCCCCGATCATTCGGTTCGCCAACTGCGAGCCGCGGTTCTCGTACGTGTGCCGCTCGCGGATGGCAATCCGCCGCTCCACCGCGATCAGCAGGTACTTCGTGTCCATCAGCAGGATGGAGAGCTGGACGGTGAAGAACATGCCGTAGACGAGGGCCGCCTTCGCGTAGTGCCCGCCGGCCAGCGAGTACGCGGCCTCGGGGACGAACTGGAGGACTCGGGTGGACGAACGTCGAGATCGCCGTCACCACGTGCGAAGAAGACCCCCAACGAATGGTTGAGAGGAGAATTCAGAGGGGGAACTCACGAGAATCGTGCGGAGGTTCTGCGAGAACTGCGAGAGCCGCCCGAAGCGACACGAAAAGTAGACGTTCAGGAGGACGCACACGATCGAGGTCGCGAGCTCCAGCGCCGACTCGACGATCAGGATTTCGTCCAGCGAGAGCATGACGGCGGCCACTCGCTGCGGGAGACGCCGATTGAACTCCGCAAACCACTCGTCCAACGGCAACATCCCCGCTCCTCCTCTGCACGATTCGTAGGCGCCAAAATACGCGGCTTCTTCTTCGGGCGGCCAAAAGAGGGTCCAACTACGAACCGCCTCGTGCAAAGCGGGCGTGTTAGGAAGACGATCGAATACAATCGACGTCGAGCGATCTTCTGCTCCTCCCCATCGACCAAAAGACCGAAAAGGCGGCGACAAATGCGGAGACTCCCGTCTTCGCGAGTCAAAACTTCTCGCCTCCAATTCAGCTGCCTCCTTTCGACCGCCGCCGGATTGCGTGCCGCCTTCTTCGTGCTCAACGACCCCCCCGCCCACCTCCACTGCTCGCTGGAGTGTCGTGTGTCATTCGCGAGGACAAAGACGGCTACAATCCACGGTGAAAAGTGGACGTAATTGTGGCCTCTTTCTGCGAACTGCGGTTCTTGCCGCTCAAAAGACCAATTGCTCATGTCTGGACGAGCGCGTGCCACTGTTTGTTTCTTAGCGTGCACACTTTTCAACGGAACTCGGGTGTCCAACATGGAGCAAGCGACGGGTCGACCACGCCGTCGTACCCCGCCCTCGACCCCCCAAATGCCCCCGAGGAGCCCACCGGGCAACGAAAGAAGCCGATCCCCTTGCTTGAACGAATCGATTCCAAGTTGCTTTGGGGTGGATGGCATCGCCTTTATTCCACAGACCTTCTACATACTTGACGACAGAGATGAATGGACAATACTACGAGAACAGAAAATGAATTGCGAGACTACACGTCGGGAGATTGACGAGATTAGGGGGGCTTGACGAGATTGCGAGAGTAGAGAACAACAACAGGAACAGAGGAGAGATATCAGAGATGAGTGGGAGTTCCGTTCGATCGCTCAGATCTTGTCGGGCGAGATGTCCGTCGAGGCGGCGTACTTGGCGACGGCCTTCGTGCCCTCAGAGACGGCGTGCTTCGCGAGCTCGCCGGGCAGCACGAGGCGGACGGCCGACTGGATGTCGCGCGACTTGAGCGTCTGCTTCTTGCTGGCGGTGCAGAGGTGCTTCGCCTCCGCGGCGATCTTCTCGAACGTGTCCCGCACGAACCTGCAAGAAGGGGGATGAGTGGGTGGACGAGAGGAGGGGACTCACGAGTTCATGATGCTCATCGCCTTCGAGCTGATGCCGGTGTCCGGATGGACCTGCTTGAGCACGCGGTAGATGTACACGCTGGAAGCGGAGGAGGAGTGATTGAACGAAGAGGAAGGAGGGGAACTCACGAGAACGACTCGACGCGCTTCTTCTTCGAGGCGCGCTTCTTCTTGACGCCCTCGGCCGCCGGCTTTCTTCTCCTTCTTGACCTTGGCGCCCTTTGTGCCCTTCTTTGGCCGGCCGCGCGACTTCTTGGCGGCGGCGGGCGCGTCTTGGGACTGCGTCTCCGCCTGCCCGTCCGACTGGGTGCCCGGCTCCGAGGGCTCCGTCTGGTCGACGTCCTCCTGGCTGTCGGGCGTCGGGGCGCGCCCTCCGGCGGTCGGCTGCTTCGTGCGGGCCATGGCGATCGAGGCGGAAGGTGAACGGAACTGAAATCGGAAGAGATGGGTCGCGAAAAAGCGGAGAGAAGCGCGGAGAAAGACGCGAAAAATCGGCGGGGAAGAGCGGCGAATGCGGGCGGCAGGCGGCAGTCGGCGGACGGGGCGGCGGCCTACCGACCGGGCGGACGGCGAGCGGATTCCGTGCGGGAGCCGTCGGCCCTTCGGTGGGCGATAAAACGGATGACCCGCCGGCCGGCCGCCCCGGCCGACTGCCGAGTGTTCCGCCCGTCCGCCGCTCCGATCTCGCTGCCGATGCTTGAAAGCGCTCGTTTATTCCACCCACACAACAAAGAAGACAACAAAGAAAGCAGCGAGCAGAGGCTACGGGCACGGGCAGTCGCGCGTGAGGTCCGTGACGTCCAGTTGGACCTGCAAGCGGGCGGTGGGCGGCGGCGGGGCGCACTCACGGCGAGGTCGGCGGTCGTCACGTTGCGGATTCGGAAGCAGCCGGCCGTCGGGTCGCTCGCGTTGCGGCGCCAGCAGTCCGCGCGGAAGGCGAACGAGGAGAGGGGCCGCGGACAGGCGTGCGTGTTGCAGGGCGCCTCCTCCTGCAACGAGCGGCTGGTGGGCGGGACGGCGAGGGGGGGGCGCACCGTGAAGCGCTCGATGCCGGCGGGGCAGGGCGCGTCGCGGGCGAAGGAGCCGCGCGCGTGGACGATCGTCTCGGGGATCACCGAGCGGCGGCGCGTGTTCGGCCGGTCGGGCGTCGTGCAGGTGCCCGAGCAGGCGCTCCACTCGGTGAACTCGAACAGGCAGGGCTTGTCCGCGTTCAGCGCCGTCCGCACGCGCACGCCCGACACCAGCGCCAGCACGCCCACCGCCAGCAGGCCGAGCAGCAGGAGCGCGTTCAGGAGCAGCAGCGCGAGGTTGGCCGCCGCGAACACCCGCACGCGCTTGTTCTTCAGCAGCGGCCGAACGCGCCGCAGCCAGCCCGAGGCGGCGGTGGCGGAGGGGCGGCGCGCGTCGTCCGCCTCGTCCGTCAGGTCGGAGAGCTCAACGGGGGCGGAGGTGAGTGGACGGCCGCCGCTCGGCCCACCTCGTCCGTGTACTCGCCGGGCTGGTCGGGCGGCGGTCCCTCCTCCTCGGTGGGCCGCTCGACCGCCTCGGCCGTCGGGAAGCCGGGCGGCAGCTCGAGGGCGGCCGGCGGGTTGGAGGCGGGCGTGGGGGGCGCGGGAGTCGCCATCGGGAGCGGCCGGTCGGGGCGGGCGTTCGGTGGGAAAAAGGAGCAACTCGCCGCCGATCGTCCACTTGCGCGTCGCCCACGCGGAAATTCGCGCGTTTGGCGTTCCGCTCCGCGCGGCGGCGTCTTTCGGGCGGGCGCCGAACGGGAGGATCGGGAACTCGCGCCCGAATTCCTCCGACTTCCGCCGCCGGGATGAGCGAGTGCGTGCCCGACGAGGAGGACGCGGCCGCGACGGTGTGCCGCTGGCGGCTGGACTTCTTCGGCGACCGCTGCCGCACGGCGCTCTGCGGCGACCGCTGGGCGTCCGACCTGTTCGCGTTCCACGAGACGGCGGCCGGCGAGCCCGTCCGCTTCTACCTGGAGTTCTACCCGCTGGGCCACCGGTCGGCGCCGGACGAGGGCGCCGCGCTTTACGTGCAGCTGGTGGACGTGGGCCCGCTGCCCGCCCTGCGGCTCGACGTCGGCGCGTGGCTGGAGACGGCGGACGAGGCGGAGCGGCCGAGCGACGAGCAGAGTGAGTCCCCCTTCGTTCTCTTCCATTCTTTCCGTTCGAGTTGCAGGCGGGACGATGCTCTTCGGGGCGCGGCGGAGTCGCGGCTGGGCGCGTTTCGCGACGGCCGACGAGATGTGGCGGTTCGCGCGCCACGAGGTCGTCTTCGTGTGCGTGCGCGTGGGGCGGCGGGTGGCCGTCGAGCGAACCGCCGCCGCCGCCGTGACGCTCTCGCAGCGCTGGCGCGTGGGCGGCTTCGTGGAGCGGCTGCGGCGGCGCGGAGGTGGGCGAGCTGTGGAAAAGCGACAAGTTCCGGCTGCGCGAGCTCGGCGACGCCCGCTTCTGCCTGTCGCTGTACCCGCGCGGCGCCGACGTCCCGCACCGCGACCACTGCGCCCTCTTCTTCCGTCTCGAGGACCTGGGCGGCAACGCTGCGGTGGCCGTCAACTACGAGATGTGGCTGGAGAACGAGCGCGGCGAGCGGCGCCACAAACACGGTTCGTTCCCCTCTTTCTTTCCATTTCTTTCACTCGTTCTTGTTTGCAGCGGCGGCGTACGTGTTCCAGAAGGTGCGCGGGTGGGGCCGCTCGCGCTACCTGCCCGTGGCGGAGCTGGAGCGGTTCGCGCGGCACGGCGGCGTCTTCATCTGCTGCAACATTCGGCGGATGGTGGACGGCGGGGCGGCCACTCCCGCCCGCCCGCTGGCCGACGCGCCCGCCGACCCGCTGCGCGAGGAGCTGTGGCGGCAGCAGCGGCGGGCGGCCTTCTGCGACCTCCGCCTCGAGTGCCGCGGCGTCGTGCTGCCCGCGCTGAAGGCGGTGCTGGAGCCGCAGTCGGGCGTCTTCCGCCGCCTGCTCGCCGACCGCCGCGTTCACGAGCTGCGCGTGGAGAGCGTGGAGCCGGCCGTGCTGCGCCTCCTGCTCGAGTGGCTCTACCGCGGCCGCGTGCCCGACCTCGACGCGCACGCCGCCGAGCTGTTCGACGCCGCCGCCAAGTTCGAGGTGCCCGTCCTCCAGGTGGGCGGCGATTGGCTTCCCTTCTTTACGCCCAGCTGCAGGAGGAGTGCCGCCGTCGTCTGGACGCGACGCTCTCGGCCGCCAACTGCGGCGCCCGCCTTGTGTTCGCCGCGCGCCTCGGGCAGCCCGAACTGCTCGCCGCCACCGCCGCCTTCGTGCGCGCCGACCGCCGCCACTTCCGCGCCGCCATCCAGTCGCAGTCGATGGACGCCCTGCTGCGCGACGACGTCGCCCTCTTCCGTCAGGTCCGCGAGCTCATCCAGCAAGATCCCTAGTTGTTTCTCCCGGCTGTACATTCGATTGTTACGTTGATGTTCGCTGTTGTTGGTTGGTTGTTGTTACTCACCTTCACCCTTACGTTGCGTCTAACGTTTGTTCGAATAAACGGTCGCATTCAAAACCGACTCGCACTCATTCCACTCGTTTCGCGCTCATTTTGTTCGCCCGCAACCCGCCGGAATGTCGGACGTGATCGCGCTCGCCGAGCTGCCCGAAGCGGAGATGCTGGACGCGCTGGAGGGGAAGCCGCTCGAGTTCTTCCGCGCCCTCAAACACCTGCCCGACGCGCCCGCCGGCCGCCTGCAGAAGGTGGGCGACGGTCGGCCTTCTCGTCCACGTGTTGCAGGAGCTGGCGCGCCGCTGGACGCGGCTGGAGGCGCGCGTGCACGAGCTGGAGGCCCTCGTCAAGGCCGTCCACTGGGAGGAGCGCTCCGTCGAGGAGGACCGCTACGAGATCGTGAGCGAGCTCGTGGACAAGGCGATGCAGGGCTTCGAGATCCTCGACGACCACGCGGTAAGCTCTGGAGTGTTGCTCACTCTGCTAACCGCTGCTCGGATGCAGGAACGGCGCGTGCCCGGCGGCCACCGCCTCGTGCTGGAGAGCCGCCTGCTCGCGGCGGTCGGGCGCGCCTTCGACCGCGCCGAGGCCGTCCTCCGCGACTTCCACGGCAAGGACCGCGACTTCGCCGCCGACGAGCGCGCCGACCTCCGCCTTGAGATCCGCCTGCTGGACGCCACCTACACCGAGGTGCACACCGCCTTCCTCCAGTCCTACCTCGACATGGAGTGGGACTGGTGATCTCTTTTCTCTCTTCGGGTTGTTCTTTCGCGTGAGTACGGAAATAAACGGTTCGATCAAACTGCATCCACCGGAGAAGATCATTTCGACAAACAAAATCGGACTGCTTGATCAGGCGGTACAACTCGACAGCGGCTGGCGGACACGGGTGACAGCGGACGCCCACGAACTTCTCGAGCACGTGCATCGCCGCCGCGCATTCCGTTCGGTAACCGACGGCCAGCTGCTTGTGGACGACGATGAAGAGGAAGACGGCGGTCGGGAAGCCGCCCCGAACTTCGAGCAGCGCGCCGTCCACCAGGAAGGAAGAGGGAGCGGAAGTGGCCGCTCGTCTTCACGACCGTCGGCCCGCGAACTCCCATCTTCTCCAGCCTCTTCGAAGCCATCAGGTTCGAATCCACTCGTTAGACGGGCGGGTGGAAGAAATGAAATGGAGGCGGCTCGCCACTCGGGAGTACACGTGCTGGAAGCCGTCCAAAGAGCCCCGCAGCAAGCGGGAGAGCAGAAGCAAGGAGAAAAGGACCTCGTTGTCTGCAATCATGGGGTCATCCCCTCTACCGTCGCTTTTCGACCGGTTTGATCACCGAAGTCCATCGACAACACGCGCATTTCCTCCACCACCCGGCCGCCCACTCGGCTCGCTGTTGCTCTCGCTCGTCTCACGCTGCTCGCAGAAGGTAGTCAGGAACTGAACGGCGAATTAGATGACGGGTGCGGTAAAGGCTATCTGTTGAAGATTAGGGGACTGCGGGGGGAATTCGACTGCTCGCCTTCATTAACCGAATTTGGCCCTCGATCCTAACGAAAGCCACCAACGTCGAGGGATCCACTGACCCAGCACGCAACGAATTCGCCGCTCTCCGCTGATTGCGGAAGAAGACGTCCACAAAGCCGCAAGGACCCTTCGATGCGAACGCCCACTGCAACGAGGAAAGGGGAGTGATTGTGAACGGGATCGAGCCCACTGGATCGATCTGCCGGTAGAGGGCGAAGAGGGCGTGTGGCATCGTTCGGATTTCCACTCTCGTCGGCCGGTTCTTGCTGCAGTGGACCGATTTTCCTCCAAACTGCCCGCCTGTCTGCTCACATTGCCGCGTTCTCCCAACAGAACCGCCCGAACGCCCGCACGCCGCGACGTCCACTCCGCTCCGAAGGGCGGCGGGGATGCGGGCCGTCTCCTCCCGCTCGCCGAGCAACAACTCCAACGTCTCGGGATGCACGAACGGCGAGGCCATTGGATCGAATGGGGACTCCACGCTTATGCTAAGCAATCGCAAAGTTTCGTCCATATAACGAGGCAAGTTTTTTCATGGCTTTCGAATTCACGAGCAGGCGGTCGATTAGCACAGCGTTTATTCGAGAGAAACGGGTTGATTGTACAGAATCCTCTTCAGTTCTCCTTCTCGTAGTGGAGGATGTCCTTGACGGCGTCCATCTTGGCGAGCAGCCGCTTCTGCCGCTCGAAGTGCTCGCCGAGGAAGGCGGTGATGTCCGCGTTCTGCTGCTCGACCTTCCGCATGGCGCTCTGCTGGTCCTCGAGCAGCTGCGCCTTCTGGGCGAGCAGTTCGGAGTGCAGCTTCTGCAAGCGGGGGATGAGCGAGGGAGGGAGGGCGGGAACTCACGTCCGCCGTCCCCATCCGGCCGGAGATCTCGTAGGAGAAGTTGACGAAGTCGGTGCGCAGCTCGTCCTCCTCCTGATCGATGCGGTCCAGTTGCTCGCTGATGTGCTTGATCTCCGCGTTCTGCTGCGCCACGCGGCGGCGGACGTCTTCGAAGAGGCGGGCGGCGTCCTCGGCCCGCTTGTGCGCCGTCTCGCCCTCCGCCTCGGCGTCCTTGAGCCGGCGGGAGTGCTCCGCCGCCTCCGCCTCCTTCTGCTGGAACTCCAGCTTGTGGCGCTCCTCTTTCTAAACACACGGGCGGGTGAGTGGACGAAAAGGGGACTCGCCTGCCGCAACTCCTCCTCCAGCCGCTCCATTTGGTTCTCCAGCTCGTGCAGCTGCGCGTTCAGGTGTTGGTCGTGGAGGTCGCCCGTCTTCAGCTGCATCTTCTGCCGGAGGGCGAGCAGCAGCTGGCGGAAGGCGGCCGTCACGCTCGACCCCAACTGCTCCACGCGCAGGGCGTCCGCTTGGGCGGAGTTCGCGAAGAGCGCCCGCTCGAAGGCGCGCAGTTGGGCCTGCGCGTCCAGCTCGACGGCCGCCTTCTCGATCTCGCCGCACAGCTTGCGGAACTTCTCCGTCTTCTGCAAGTCGAAGGGATGGACGGGAGAGAAGGAAGGAGGCCTCACCGCCGTCACGAGCGCGTTCATCTGCTTGCTGATCTCCTGCTGCTCCGCGCTCAGGCGTTTGATGAGCGCCTGCTGCTCCACGGACTGCTTGCGGAGCTGAACGAACCGGTTGATTGGACGGAAGAACTCAACAGAGATCGCTCACCTCGTCGCGGTGCTGGAGGATCGCCTGCGCCTCGTCCGCACTCATCGGCTGGGCGGCCACCTGCTCGCGGAGGTCCCGCTGCGTGTCGAGGAGGCGCTCCAGCTTCTGCGTCGCCTCCGCCATCTCGGCCTCGTGGCGCGTCTGGACGGACGTGAGGGAATTGATCTTGAGGCGGAGGTTCGCCTCCAGCTCGTTGGACTCCTCGATCTGGCGCGTGAAGGCGGCGATCTCGAGCTGGAGCGCGTCGACGGCCGTGTCCTCCTGCAAGCGGGCGGAAAGCGGTGAATGAATCGGGGGGAGCGGGCACGAACGTCGCGGATCTTCGCGTCCAGCTCCTCGATCTCCACTTCGTACTCGCGCTTCACGGCCTCCACGTCGCCGCACGACTCGCCGCCGAGCACCATCTCGCGGATGGCCTCGCGGACGTTCGAGAAGTCGGTGGTGCCGGTCGTCCGATGGGCCTTGAAGCACTCGACCAGGTACTTGTTGGTGGCCTGCAGGAGGTAGAGAAATATAAGGAAAGAAAGAAGGGGACGACCCACCTCCTGCTGCTCGTTCTCGTCCGGAATCTCGGGCACCTCGTCCTGCAGCGAGCGGAGAGATCAGGAAAGAAGGGAGGCCACTTACGAGCGCCAACTGCCGCAGCCAGTCGAGGATCGCGAGGACGTTCGGCCAGGTCATCGGGTTAAACACGCCGATGAACATGTCCCGCCGGTATGGGATCGGGCAGCCAAGGCACTCCAGCAGCGACATGATCTGAACGGCGGCAGTGGGCGGAAGGCGGGAGCGGGGGCACGCACCTCGTCGCTCAGGTCGCCGCCCTCCGGGAACTCCATGTGCGGGTCGATCTGCTTGACGAGGAACTGGAACCACGCCCAGAACACCTGCCAAGTGGGCGCGTTCAGGAGCGCGGCGGTGGTCGGCTGGAAGGGCGCGTTGCGGGCGCGGAAGAACTCCAGCAGCTCGCGCGCGTGCTTCTGCTTCGTGGGCGCGTCGGGCTTCGCGAAGCGTGCGGGCGCCGTCGTCTGCTTCTGCGCGGTGCCCGGCGCCACCGAGTAGCGCGCGAAGTCGATCCTGAAGCCGCGACTGAATGATCGGAAGCGGAGAGCGGGACGAACCGGGCGGTCGACAGGCGCGCGCTCATCCCCGTGGAGCGGCCGGCGGTCAGGCGGTTCATCTCGACGTCGAGCGTGACTGGACGGCTGAAGCGAGCGGAATTAACAAACTGATGAAATTCTCGGCGAAACGATCGATGAGAGCAACCGCTTCCCGCTTGACAAAAGCGACGCCGCCGTTCGCAACGCCACGAAACGAACGGAAATCGGGCGCGTTCGCTCTTCGCGCCGGGAGTTCGCTGCCGGGCAGTCGGCTTGCAGGCGGCCGATGTTTGTGGATTGCGGTGAAGATGTGTGAGATGGACTTTCTTCGCTTCATTGAGCTTTCCTTTGCGGCAGTCATCTGGACAGAAGAACGATCGGGGAGATCCGATGATCGAAGCGAAGGGAGTTTATTGCGGCGGAAATTTGGCTCGACTTGTGATTTTTGCTGTCGGGATGTCGAATAGAGTGGACGAAGCCATGGGTTGCTTTCTGAGCACGTAGAGCAGCACGTCCAAGGTTTCTGCCACTGGATTCACGGCTGTCCAGCTGAACATCAGCAAGAGGCGTCGCCCACTCATCCCTGCCGAACAGCAGTCTTGATGCAAATCCTTCCTTAAAAGAAACACGCGTGTGGGGCGTCCATTTGTCGAATTTTCTACGAGCGCGGCGGTCGAGTGGCGAGTTTGCTGCCCAATCGCGATGGACGTGGACGACGAGGCGAATTCGGGGCACTTCGGGCTGCTGATCGGCTGGCTGCTGGTCGCGTCGGGTGCGTGGATTCTGGTCAACTGCAGGACGCGGAAGAAGGCGAGTTCTCCCTTTCATGCCCTTCATCTTCTCTCTCGTTTGCAGAACACGCCGCCCGCTTCGTCGACCGCCAAACGCCCGCCGAGCGACCGCTCCCACCTCCCGGCGGCCGCCCGCAGCCAACAGCCGAGCCGCTCGCCGACCGCGCCGCTCGTGACGCCGACGACCTCCTCGACGACCGTCGCCCCGCTCCAGCCGGCCGCGGAGGGGAAGCCGGCGGTCGTCGGGCCGTCCGCCCAGCCGACGAAGCCGGCGGAACAACCGAAGGACGTGAAATCGAAGACGGTGGTCGACCTCCTCCCGCAGCGGGCGCCCCAAGAGGCCCGGAAGGCCGCGAAGCCGTCCAAGTCGCTCGCAGTGACGATCAGTGAGTCCTCCCCTCTCTCTCTCGATCGATCGAGTGGTTGCAGAGACGGACAAGACGCAAATGACCGTCGACGTGCCCCTCGCGGACTCCAAGGCGGCGGGCGCCCCGGCGGCGAGTCGCGCGCCCTCCGAAGACGACCGCAACGACGCCGAACCGCCGCCCCCGCTCGGCGAGTTCCCGCTCGACCGCACGCAGCGCTCCAACTCGCAGCGGCCGGCCGACGAGGACGACACAAACGACAACGTGGACGACCTCAAGCTGGTGCGTTCCCCTCCTTCTTTTGCCTGTTGATTGTTTGCTGGCCGCTTCCAGGACACTCAACGGTCGGAGGAGGGGTGAACGTCTTGTGTATTTGCGGCAGGTGTCTTGCTCGAATAAACCGTCCGTTCTGTTCGTGCAGTTGGTTGGATAAAGGAAAGGGAAGCTCCATAGTCGAAGGGTAACAAACGGAACCGCCGGACTCGTGGCCTCTCCGACCGCCCGCATCACTTCGCCCTTTGCAATGGCCACGCACTTTTATTGGCGTTCATCCCACTCGCTACTCGTCTGTTGCACTTTCATCCCCCGCTCGATGTCCTCCGAACGGACGAACGAAATCGAATTAAACTTCCGGCCGTCGCCCTCGCCCCCGTGCGGCCGGTTGTAAACGAAGACGGTCGATCCAAATTGGGGCACGGCGGCTCGCTGACGTCAACCGGCCGGCCGACCACGAGGTTCGGCGGCCGGCCGTCTGCAGAAATCGCCGCAAACTTCCGCCTTCCACCTGCCGGCGGCAGAGGAGCCGCGGGCCGGTGCACTCGAGCGGACTGCCGGCCGAACGGAGAGCGGAAACGAGTTCAATTATTCCCCGGTTTGCGCAACAGACGGCCGCTCCGCCCACCGAGCGGCCGGCCGGACGGCAATTCGCTTAAAATCGGGCTGTCCGGAGGGCGGCGGCATTCCCACGGCCGTCCGGGCGCTCCATTCGAATCGAAATGACGCTCGCCGTCCTGCCCGCCCTCGCCCTCCTCCTCCTCCTGCTCGTTGTGGACGCGAAGCCGCAGTGCGGGAAGTACGAGCGGCCGATCATCAACGCGCACGGCGAACTCCGCTGCATCCCGAAGGCGGCGAGCAGCTGCGAAGGCGAGTTCTTCGTTGATTTGTCGTCCCTACTTTTCGCTGCCCCGTTCAGGCACGCCCGACTTCGTGGAGGACGGGAGCTGCGACGAGCGGGGTCCGTGCTTCGACTTCCGCATCTGCTACTACCAGTTCCTGAAGACCGAGTGCATCCCGGACGCGTGCAACCCCTGCCGGCCGCGCATCTACGACCACCTCTGGAACGAGGTGTGCAAGAACGGCTTCTGATCCGTGCTGTTTAATAAACCCTTCGGTACATGGACGAGCGGATCAAAGGTCGGGGAACTTCTGCCGGATTTCCTCCGCCTTCCGCCGCGTCTCGTCGTCCGGCCGCTCGTTGAGGGCCGCGCGGAGGTCGTCGAGCGGCAGCCGGTCGCAACGGGCGGCGAGGGCGGCGAGCGCGAAGTGGACGGCGGCTGGCAGTTGGAGGAAGTCGGCGGCGTTGGCCACGGCGATCAGGAGGCCGCTCGAGAGGCCGCGGCTCCAATCCGCGAAGGCCGACCGGTGGGCGACCTGAAGCGCGAGGAGTGGGCGGCCGCAAGAGGGACGAACCGTGAACGCGCTCCAGTCGCCGTCCGCCGGGATTTCCGCGTCGAGCTGCCCGAGTTTCCGCACGAATTCGTTGATTTCGGCGAGCGCCCGGCTGCCGACCGCCGGCAGGTCGATCGGCTCGTCCGCCCGCAGCAACGCGAGCCGCCGGAGGTCGCCGACCAGCGCGGAGAAGCGCGCGAAATTCGGGGCGGCGGCCACGAGCTCCCCGTCGGCCGTGCGGAACGAAATCGCTGGGCTCTCCTCGGCCATTAGACAGGCGAGCTTCGGAAATCTGCGAGCACTCCGGATAATTGCAAGTGGAAGCGAGAGAAACAGCGGGCCACAAGTGGCAAGTGGAAACATTCGCCTCGCGTTCCACTCCAAGCGTTAAAGGGATGAAGAGTGTTCGCCTGCTTTCTCCCGAATGTTGGGCAACATTTTATTCGTACACAGACAACAGAAACAACTCGTCACAAATGCCCACACAACGCTGCTCACTCGACGACGCCCGCTTTCTCCACGATCTGCTGGACGACGGCCGGGTGTTTGGCGGCGAACTCCTCCCACTCGGCCCGAACGCGCAGCTGCGGGAAGCGGCGGGCGGCGAACTCCAGCGCCCACTCGCGCAGCTTCTCGAGGCCCGCGTGTTGGAGCGAGAACTCCAGCATTTCGAGCACGTTCTCGAGCGTCACCTGGCCGCACATGAACGAGACGGTCAGGTCCTGAAGAAAGAAGTCAGCGGCTTCTCGCGCTCTCCACCCACCTGCAGCAACTGGACGCCGTAGCGGGCGGCGGCGAGGAAGAGCGGTCGGGCGTCCCGCTCCACGTGCTCCACGCGGCCCGTGTGCATGAAGCGGAGCATCGACTCGACGATCGGCGGCTCGCAGCCCTCGATCGGGATGATCGTCCCGTCGGGCGTGAGCAGCTCGCTGAAGACCTCCGAGTGCATCAGGAGAATCGCCTTCACGGCCTGCAGGAGGAATGGAAGGAAGGAAGAGAGGAGGGGACTCACGTTGAAGGCACGACCGCCGGCCACCACCCGCACGTCCGCGTACTTCGGGTCGCCGAACTTCCGGCCGAAGAGGGCGGCGAGCGGGCCCTCGTCCATCCGAACGGCCGGCGCCTTCGGAACGCGCTGGAAGCCGCGAACCACGAAGTGCAGCCGGCCGGCCGCCCACTCGCTGCACTCCCGCCGGAAGAAGGAGAACGACGAGTGCGGGCGCTCCGCAGTGAAGGACGCGATGGAGCCTGCAACAAGTGGAAGTCGGCAGAAAGAAGTCGCCGCTCACTCTTGACGAAAGTGCGCGTTTGGGCGGCTTCGGGCTTCGCTTCGTTGCCAGTGGCTCGATCGACGATCCACAACTCGTACTTGACGACCACCTCCGCGACTTCGGGCGGCAGTTCGGGGAGGACGACCTTCCCTTCGAGCAGCGTGTCCTCCCAATCGCTGTGGTCGTCGCGGTAGTCTTGGAACTCGGGGTCGTCCTTCCGCAGCTCCAGGCGGAAGACGGCCACGCCCTCGAACTCGGCCTCCTGCTTCCAGCTGAACTCCCCGAAGCGGTAGGGCATCGGAGAGATGGGGATTCGGGCCGAGAAGGCGAGCGGCCGGAGCGGCACGGGGAAGACGGCGACCGGCGAATCGAAGCGGACGCAAATCTCCAGCGATTCGCCCGCCGAGAAGGCCGACAGCTCCTTCTGGTTGAGGAACTCGCAGAAGAAGACGTCGTCGCTCCCGCCGCTGCGGATTTCTGAACGAACGGTTGAAGAGAGAAGGGAACCATGCGGAGAACTCACTCGTTTCTCGGGTGGTCGTCCCGTCGTCGCGCACTCCCCAGAGCGGCAGCCCGGCGAGGGAGAGCGGCCACTTGCGGGCGCCGTCCACGCGCTCGACGGAGATTTCGGACGGCCCGTTGGCGCCGCCGATCGGCTCCTCCGTCTCGTCGTGGAGCACCAGCCGGCGGAAGCGGAGGAAGAAGCGGACGTCCTCGCCGGCCGCCTGCAGAACGAACAGCCCGCTCGTGAGCTCGTCCGCCTCCCGCGCGCCCCGCAGTTTGTCGCCGAATCCGCCGAGTTTGCAGCAAAAGACCGGCCGCTCGTCCACGTCCAGCTTCCGCTTCTTTGTCGCCATCGTTGCTGCTGATCGTGAAAGCAATTGGAAGAATTAAACGGAGCGAACGAAAGAACTCACTTTCGCAAGCCGGATTTCACAAAGGACGCCGACGAAAAGCGAAGAGGAAGGCGGAAGCGGGCGCCCGAACGGACGGCGGGAGGGCGGGCGGCCGCAAACATTCCAGTCGGACGGCGGCGGAGCGGGAGGTACCGCAATTCCGATCCCCAGCGATCAATCGAAAGCAAGCGAGTGGCCATTTGCATTGAAGATCGACGCGTTTTTTCTCTCCACCGCCATTCCCGATCGTCCGCTCTCGCTCCACCCAGTCGCCCCGATGCCGCCGCAAGTGAGTGAGCCTTCGGGGCGTCCACTCACCGCCTTCCATTGCAGAAGCCCTCCGCCCAGGACATGGCGAAGAAGCGGCTGCTGAAGGAGCTGCGCGACCTGACGGCGCAGCAGCCGGAGGGCTTCCACGTGCAGTGCGACGAGCGGAACCTCTTCCAGTGGACGCTGGGGATCTTCGGGGCGCCGGACACGCCCTACGCCGGCGGCTACTTCAAGGCGCAAATCAACTTCCCGTCGAACTACCCGTTCGCGCCGCCCTCCGTCCGCTTCCTCCGCCCGCCGTGGCATCCGAACGTGTACCCGGCGAGTCCCCCCGTCCTCCCGCCCCTCACCGCTCGCTGCAGGACGGCCTCGTGTGCATCAGCATCCTGCACGCGCCCGGCCACGACGCGACCAGCGGCGAGACGGCGGCCGAGCGCTGGAATTGCGCCCACTCGGTGCTCTCGGTCGTCATGTCGATCATCTCGATGCTGGACGCGCCGAACATCAGCTCTCCCGCCAACGTGGAGGCGTCGCGCGCCTTCCGCGCGTGGAAGGACCGCGGCGACCGCGCCTACGTCGAGAAGATCCGGTGAGCGCGCGGGAAGAGGCTGGGGATCTTCGGCGATTGCAGGAAGCAAGTGGAGGAGTCGAAGGCGGACGCCCGGCAGGACGGCGTCACGATCCCCACCTCCCGCGCCGAGTACTGCGCCGCCGCCAAGGCCACCGACTCGACCGACTCCTTCGACTACGACCCCTACGACGGCAGCGAGTGACGAGCGGGTCGAATGTTCGTTCGAGTGTGCGAATAAACGGTTGACGGCGAGTGTTCGACTTCTCGAACTGTTGGGGTGCAGGGGCATGTTTGATTGAATCGGAAAAGGTGATCGAACGGAAGGGCAGGGCGCGTGCACCAATCGCCGTGACAAACTTCCGTCCTCTCCTCCACGACCAGCACGGGGCAAAAAGGTCGGTAGCCCGATGTGGGGCTCGAACCCACGACAGCCAGATTAAGAGTCTGGTGCTCTACCGACTGAGCTAACCGGGCACACTCCTCGTCCCCCCGGACGCCTTTTTTCCGCCCGCCTGCCCGCTCGCCCGCCCGCTCGCTCGCCGCGTGATCGACAGGCGGCGGGCGGGTGGGAGTCCACAAGGGTTCTTTCCGTTCCTTCCTTTCGTTCAGCCCGCAAACAAATGAAGAGAATTCTTGTTTAGTGCACACAACGGACAACAGAGAAATCAACAACAAATAAACGAATGGATCGAATGAACGGGAGGATCACAGCTTGTATTGGGCGCCGCTCTTGAGGCCGGCGGAGCGCTCGCGCTTCAGCTTCTTCGCCTTGGTGGTTTTCTCAGCGGCCTCGCGCTCGTTGGTGGCCTGCAGCTGGGCGTAGAAGTCGCGCTTGTCGAGCTTCAGCGAGAGGCCGTTCTGCTTGATCACTTTGGTCTTGCGCTTCTTCAGCTTCTTCTCGGGCGCGCGCTCCTCCAGCTGGGCGGCCGCCTTGTACTCGCCCTCCTTCTTGACGCCCCGCTGCACGAGGATCCTGCAAGCGGGGAGTGAGTAGAAGGCAGAGGGGGAAGGGGGGACTCACTTCTGCTTCTTCTTCTTCTTGCGCCGCTCGCGGTTCTTGTCGGTGCGGTCGCGCTCCTCGGCGGACTTGGGCGCCGCGCGCTGGTGGCGGGCGACCTCCTCGGGCGCGAGCAGCTCCTCGTCGGGGGCGGCGGACGCCTTCTGGCCGACCTCCTCCAGGTGCACGGCCAGCTTGTTGACGATCACCTGCGGCTCGCCCACCGCCTCGGCCGGCCGGAGGTTGGCGTGGCTGAGCTCGTCCAGCCGGTCGAACACGGCGCGCATCTCGGCCTGGACGGCGGCCGACTCGGCGTCCAGCTGCTCGTCGGCCTCCTCGTCGTCGTCGGCCACCTGCCGGACGGCCTTCGCCTTCTCCGCGTACTGCTTTTCGTACATCTCCATCAGCGATTTGCGCTCGATCTCGTCGATGTTGGTGCGCGCGCGGAAGGTCTGCAGCGACTCGTCCACGCGCTTCACGCGGATCACGTCGTCAAAGTTCTGCAACGAGCGGGCGACCAGTGAGTGGGGCAAACGAGGGGATGGAAGGGGGAACCTTGTCCTTGATGCGCTGCCGCACGATGGCCTCGATGCGCGCGTTCACGTCCTCGGTGATGACGGGCGGCTGCGTGGCGCGGTAGTCGACGTCCAGGTACTGGCCGAGGAGGCCGTCCGGCTCCCGCTCCGCCGCCGCCACCTCGCCCGCCAGCTCCCACGAGCGGGGCGCCAGGTTCTGCTGCTCCAGCTGGGCGATCGTCGAGCGCAGCTGAACGGAGCGAAGAAATGGACAGAAAGAAGGAAAAGGGACTCACGTTCTTCTGCTGCTTTGAGAAGGTCGTCTCCTCTTCCTCCTCCTCCTCGGGGTGCTCCTCTCCGTCTTCGGGCTGATCGTCCTGTTCGGGCAGTTCGCCCTCTTCCATCTCCTCCTCGTCCTCCTCTTCGTCCCGCTGCTCGTCGTCGACGTCCATCTTCTCCTCGTCCTCCTGCTCCTCGTCCTCGTCGTCGAGCAGCGTGTCGCCCTCGGGCACCTCGAAGTCGCTCTCGTCGCTGCCCAACTCGAGCGGCGGCAGGTTCTCGAGCTCGGCCTCGATCTTCTTCGCGTCCGCCGCGAGCTCCCGCTTCTGCTTGGCGTCCATCGAGAAGCGGACGCGTTTGGGCGGCGAGGGCGCTTTCGCGGGGGATCCGGCCGGCCGTTTCACGCGTGTGGTGGCTTCTTCGACGGGCTCTTCGGTCTGCTGCTCGCCCTGCTGATCCGTGGGCGGTTCGAGGGCCGTCTCCTCTGTGGGCACATCTTGCGCCTCCTTTTGGGGCTGTTCCTCGGGCTCTTCCGCGGTGAATTCGGCCGTTTCTTCGTCCTCCTGCTCCATGGACTTTTCGATGGCCGTCTGCACGGTGAGCTCGTCCTCGACCGACTCCGCCGTCTGGACGGTCGATTGCTCGACGGCCGTCTCCATTGTGGTTTCGACGGCGGTCGGCTCTGCCGCCAGCTCGCTGTCCGTCTGCGTCGTGGTCTCGTCCTCGGCCGACTCCTTCGCCCGGTCGGCCGGCAGCTCGATGGCCGCCTCTTCCGCCTCCTCTGCGGACTGTCCGGACGATTCGTCGGCCGGCTCTTGGACG
Organism: Aphelenchoides fujianensis; assembly: GCA_024699865.1. Classification (NCBI taxonomy): domain Eukaryota; kingdom Metazoa; phylum Nematoda; class Chromadorea; order Rhabditida; family Aphelenchoididae; genus Aphelenchoides; species Aphelenchoides fujianensis. The sequence goes on from JAMPIO010000308.1 coordinate 60,112, forward strand.
ACCACCTCCACTCGCTGCTCGACGGTCACCTCCTCGATCAACTGGAAACACAAAAGAAAATAAAAAGAAAAGAAGGGACTCACAGCCGCCTGTTCTTCTGCCTCCTCGGCCGTCGAAGTGGAGGCGCGGTCGAGCGGAACGGGCGGGAGTTCGGCCTCCTCCTCATCGCTCTCCTCCGCGCGCTTCGGGGCGCCCGAGCCGAAGAACTCGTCGTACTTGTAGTCCGCGTCGCCCACGTCGTCGTCCTGCCCAAGAAGAACGATTCCAATCATTGAAGAAGTGTGAGGAACTCACGAATTCGGTGAGCAGGCCGTGCGAGACGTTCGGATTGCGGTCCTGCTCGTCGAGGAAGTTCTCCATCTCCTTGAGCTTGAAGAAGCGGTCCTCGAGGGCCTCCTTCTTGGGCGCCGAGCGGAGGACTTCGGCCGCCCGCCGCTCCTCCTGCGGCTCGTCCTTCCGCTCCGCTCCGGCCGGCTGCTCGCCGGACTCCGCCGAGAAGTCGAGCGGGGCGGGCGCCTCCCCGCGCAGCCGTCGCGACTGCCGCGTGGGCGTGAGCGGACGGGCGGGGCTCTGAAGAGGACGTTGAAGAAGATGCCACGAGAATCCACTCACCTTTCGGGGCGTCGGCATCTTCGCTTCGATTCGGAAACAAGTGGGAAGAACGCGGCGAAGCGCGGAAATCGGCGGGACGAAGCGGACGCCCCACGAGTGCGAGCGGAGTTTCCGCGGTGGATTCCGAGGGACAGAGCGGAGTTGCCCACTAGCAGCAAGTGGTTTCTCGTTTTCTCGTTGTTAGTGGACTGCCGACTGGTTGCTGCCCAGCGGATCTCAAGCAGCAATTTTCCCTTTGTCGATCGAGCTTGATGGTCTACTTACAAAGCCGCGTCTTACATTTCTTTTTTCCATTTGGAATAAACGGACCTCACGCATCGATTAGCGGCCGAAATAAAGAAGCGCTTTTGTTCAACAGCAAGGTTTATTCCGACTTCACCAAACACACAAACGGACATCCGAGAAACAATCCAATGACTCGTTCCACCTACTTGGGCACTCCCTCTGCAAGCGACGAGAAGTGAGTGGTCGAGAGGGCAAGAACTGACGGATGGGGACCATCTTGTCCGCGGCGACGACCAGCGAGTTCGGCGGGCTGGAGGGCAGCGGCGGCGGGACGGCGGCCGGGATCTCGCCGTTGGGGCCCAAGTCCACGGGCGTCGTGTTCAGACAGCTGGAGCCGAGGGAGATGGACGAGAACGAGGAGTCCTCGACGGCCGGCTTGGGCGGGGCGGGCGACGAGGCGCGGGCGGTCGTGCAGTCCGCGAAGCTCACGATGATCGCCGCGGGCACGACGAGCGGCGGCGGCTTGGGCGTGCCGCTGGGCAGCGGTTCGTTCAGCGGGATCGTCGCCGCCAGCCTGCAACGAGCGGTGGACGGCCGGCCGGCGGGACTCACCGGCGGACGTCCTCCGGGAAGCCGCCCGACGAGTGGTGGCGCGGCGCGACGGGACGCGGCGGCGGCGTCGGGTGCACCAACAGCAGCGGGTGCTCGTGCGTCGGCAGGAGTTCCGTCCGCTGCGCCCGCTTCTGCTCGCCGGGCGCCGGCCGCTTCTCGCCGCCCCGCTTGCTGCTCGTCGACGGGCGGGCGGGCTGCAGGCGAGTGGGTGGGTGGGAAGAAGGGCGGAAACTCACCTCCTCCTCCGCCGCCCGCTTCGCGCGGTTGCTCGCCCAAACCGATTGCGCGAGCTCGACGGCGAGGAACACGACGAGCAGCACCGCGAAGACGGTCAGCATCACGACGAGCGACTGGAGGCGCTCCGCCGTCTCGCCGAGCATCGCCGCCGCCGAATTTCCGCTCATTTCTCGCTGCAGTCGACCGCCCTCGAGCACGCGAAATGAGACCAACTGGGCGGTCGGGCGGGCGGCGAGCGCGTTCTGGGCTTCCCGTGGGGTTCCTCATTCAAATCAAGGCTTCTTGCTTCATTTAGTCACTCTCTCTTGTCTGTCGATCGGCCATTCCTCTGCACAGCACGTTTATTTTCTAGCCGAAGGGGAGAAGGGACACAGCGGGGAGAAGAAGGAAGGCGTCTAGGCGGTGAGCGGGAGCACGACGGCCGTGTTCTGGCCGTGGTCGCCGGCCTTGAACGCGCTCTTCGGGTTGGAGGCGTCCTGCTTGGCGGCGGCCATCAGGAACACGAGTTTGTCGACCTTCGGGGCGCCGTCCTGGCGCTGCACGTCGAACGTGAGCGTGTTGCCGGCCTCCACGAACGCGTACACGGGCGACACACGGAAGCTGCAAGCCGGCGAGGATTTGGGGTCGATCTCCGAGTGGGCGTCCACTCACAGCTTGTTGTCGGAGCACTTGACCTTGACGGCCTGACGGTGAGCGCCCGGATTGTGCAGGTGGACCTGCTGGAAGCCGCCGGCCGCCTCGAAGTGCAGCTGGCGGGGCTCGGCGCGGATTTGCGTCTGCTCGCGGGCTGAAAGGCGGGCGGGTAGGCGGCGGGCGGGCGGCGGACTCACTCGCTTCGGCCTCCTCGGCCGACGGCTTGCCCGCGTTCTGCAGTCAGCGGAGTGAGTGGAGGACGGGCGACGGCCACTCACCTGCCACTTCTCCTTCACGGCCTCCTTGGCGGCCTGCGCCTTCGCCGCGACGTTGCCGACCGCCTCCTTCGCGTCCTCCTTCAGCGACGACGAGCGGCGGGAAGAGCGGCGCGACGAGGAGCGGGCCGAACGGCGGGAAGAGCGGGCGGACTTCTCCTGCAAGCGGAGAGGAGTGGGCGGACGGGCGGAAGGGAGGACTCACCGCCGACTTCTTCGCGTCCTCCGCCTTCGACTTGACGCGCTCGGCCTTGGACTTGACGGCGCGCTTGGCGGAGCGGCCCTTCGACTTGGCCTTCTGCTTGGCGAACTCGGCGCCCTGCTTGGCCGACTCGCCCGCCTGGCTGACGGCGCGCTTGGCCGACCGCTTGGCCGACTTGGCGGACTTCACGGAGCGCTGCTTGGCGCGCCGCTCTTTGTTCCCGCACTGGACGAGAGCGCCGCCGGCAGCCGCGGCCACAAGCGGCCCGCCGAGCAGCAGACCCACGACTTCGAGCATCACGAGCGAGCGAGCGGACGGGACGACTGGCGGCTGGGGGGACGAACGCGAAAAGTGAGCTCGCGGGCCGCTCGGCGCCCGAACTGGACCGAAATCCGCGATGCACGGGTGGCGATGCAAATTCGGCCGATCGACGGGCGGGCGGCCGGCGGGCGTCCAGTTGCAAATTTGGAACACGAGCCGCCCGGTCGCCCCGATGCCCGCCAGCAAGCCGAAGACCGGCCGCAAGAAGGCGGTCGGCGGCAGCGAACGGCGCCCGGCCGCCAGCGACCGCCGAACGTCGGGGAGCGAGCGGCGGACGGTCACGAGTGAAGTGAGTGGCCGCCCGCTCCGTCGACTCCCTCCCGCTGCTTGCAGTCGGCGGGCAAGGGCCGCTCGCCGCGCAAGCCGGCCGCCCCGAAGCGCCCGCAGCCGAACGCCACCGAAGAGGAGAAGCCGCCGACGGCCACGACGACCGAAGAGGCGCCCGCGCCGCCGCCCACACGCCGCCGGACGCCCAAAAAGAAGAAGCGGCCGCGCCAACGTGAGTCGTCCGATCGCCTCTCCACGCCGCCTTTCAGCCACCGGGCCCGAACTCGCGAAGGTGATCGCGACGATCCGCGAGAACCGCCGGCGGAAAGACGCGAAGCCGTCCGACGACGACCGGCCGTCCGCCACGTGAGTGGGCGCTCCGACCGCCCACCCGCCTGCTTGCAGCCCCGCCCAGACGCCGAGCGACGGCACGCCCACGAAGGCCGCTCGCCGTCGCGCGGCCGTCCGTCCGAAGGCCGCCGCCTCGCCCCGCACGTACCTGAACGCGCCCGACGACGAGGAGACCTGCGAGGGGCAGGAGGCCGCCGAGCAGCCGGACGAGCGGCCGCGGGAGGCGGACGGCCCGCCGAGCGGCGAGTCCAGCGACGAGCGGGCCGCCTTCATGGTGGAGGCGTGCAAGAAGGGCGTCCGCGGAGTGGTCAAGGCGGGTGCCCCCTCCCTTCCGTCCACTTCCCTCGTTCAGGAGTTCGCCCTCCACTTGAAGCCGCAGCCAAAGGAGCGCGTGGCGGCGGAGGCGTTCGAGCGGAACGAGCGGAAGAATCGGTTCGTCCCCTCCCTCCCTCCTCTCACTCCTCTCTGCTTCGGGTACGCGGACGTCGTTTGCCTCGACCAGACGCGCGTCGTGCTGCACGGCCGGGCGGCGGGCGAGGACTACGTGCACGCGTCCTTCGTGACGCCGCCCGGGCCCGAGCCGCAGCGCTTCATCGCCGCCCAGGGCCCCACCGCCGAGACGGTGGACGACTTCCTGGAGATGATCGTGCAGGAGAAGGCGGCCGTGGTCGTGATGCTCTGCGGGTGGGTGGAGGGCGGCGTGGAGAAGTGCGCGCCCTACTTCTCGCCCGCGAGCTGCGAGTGCTTCGAGACGCCCCGCTTCCGCGTGCGCACGCTGTCGGCCGAGCGGGCGGGCGTCGATTCGGCGACGATCAGCCAGCTGGAGGTGGGCGGCGCCGAGGGCCCGCCGGCCGTCGTCACGCACCTCCAGTGGCTCGACTGGCCCGACCACCTGGCGCCCGCCGACCCCCGCCCCGTCCTCCAGCTGCTGCGCCTCGCCAAGGAGAAGGCCGACGGCCGGCTGATCCTCGTCCACTGCTCGGCGGGTGAGCGGCGGCCGGAGGGACTGATCGCTCTTCCGTTCTGCAGGAATCGGCCGCACGGGCACCTTCATCGCGCTGGACTTCGTGAACGCCCACCTCAAGGCCACCGGCTGCAAGACGACGATGCCCGAGGTGAGCGGCCTGTTTACAGCTGCGAATCACTTCTCTTGTCGGTGGTTGCAAGCGGTGAAGGAGCTGCGCACACAGCGCGCGTTCGCCGTCCAGTCCAGCCCGCAGTACCTCTTCCTGCACGTGGCGTTCGTGGAGCTGCTGCTCGCCGAGGGCGCCGTCCGCGAGCGCTCGAAGGTCCACCGCGACTTCCAAGCCGACTTCGAGCGCTACCTCCGCCGCATGCTCGAGCGGGACCGGACGCGCGCCGCCGCCGCCAAGCCGCCCGACAGTCTGCACACGGCCATCCCCACGCCGCCCGCCGCCTCGCCGCTCGCCGAGCAGCCCGCCGAGTCGCCCCCGCCGGCCACCGAGAGCCGCCCGCCGAAGAAGACGGGCGACTCCTTCCGCACGGCCGTCTTCGCGCCCGCGTGGCAACAGTGAACGCGAATAAACAGCGAGAGCTTCGAGTGACGTGCGGAAGGAGGGAGAAGGGAAGCGGAAATGCCGTCTGGGGGATGCGCTCGCCGTTGAGGGACGATTCCAAACAACAACGATTCGTATTGTTCCTTCTCGTGTTCGTGGTTCAACGAATGAACGAACGGCCGCCGGGTTCGAGTTCTGCAGTCAATCAGCAGTCAATGGGCTCGTTCGAATGTCAATGAGCAAGGAGTACACGACGACGAACAGGAAAGAACGCGCATTTGTATGATCGGAATGTTTACTCGTTCACTTCTGCTTCTTGCTCTCGTTCTTCCCGCAGCTTCCGCCTTTTCGTGGGAGCGGTGGGACTGTCCGCCGACTTCGGTGCCCGACGGGACGCCCGCCAACTACTCATGTCACGGTGAGCGGGGGGCAGAGAGCACTCGAATCCGCGTGTTCAGATCGCTGCGCGTACCCCAGCAAGTGTTCGGACGGTCAGAGCTGCGAGTGGTGTGAGTTCGACACAGCCTTGATGTTCCGTTGGCCTTGCTGCAAACCGAAGTCGACGAAGAGCGGAGCGAACGGATTCGAGCGGCTGTTGTAGCGAGTAGGAAGAAAAGTCGGGAAGCGGATAAATCCATTTGTATCGGAAAGGGAACTCAGCGGCGAGCTTCAGCAGCTGGTGGGCGGTCGAAATGTTCAGCTTCTTGGCATCCGGCCGCAATTGATGAGCGGGTAGACGAGGGACCACAACTCCTCTTTGCGGCCCCGCTCTTGCCGCCTGTGGACCGCCGGCGAGCAGTAGCGCACATGAACAGACGTTGTCGATCCGCGCACTCTCTGTTACTCGTTTGCTTTCACCCCATCGAACCAATGGAGCACAACTTGCCGCCCTGGATCCGTGCTGCTGGTCGAAACAATCGATTGACGAGCAGAGGAGCAACTGAAGCTTTGAATGAACAATGAGGACTTCACCCGCAGCACTTTGCATAAAAGAGACTCCAGTCCCCGGGCAGTCGGCGACGTTCGTCTTTGGGCACTGCGGACGACGGCTGGCTGCTGCTCGTGGCTCGAATGTCCGCCCGACGCCGCGACGCGCGCTCGCCCGGCCTGGCGACCGCTCGGTGCGCGTGCGGCTCGCCGCGCGGGGCGCCCACGGCGGAAAGCTGCCCGCCCGCCGCCGTCGGCAATCCGTTGGGTTCGTTCGGCGATTTGAGCAGAAATCTTGACGCTTCCGACTTGCAGACACGCCGCTGAGCGCGCGACCGCTGGAGTCGCGGATCGTGGCGACGCCGCGCCGCTCGCAGTTGGCGGAGAGCCGCTTCTGGCCGCTCGTCTTTCGCGCGTACGACCGGCTGCACGCCGTCACGTTGCTGGAGGTCGCGGCGGGCGTCGCCGGCAGCGTCCTCGCCACGATGTTCGTCCTCCACTTTTGCGTGCGCGGCGACGGCGAACGGCCGCGGGCGGACGACTCGGCGCTGCTCACGTTCAAGCGCTCGTATCTGCGTCGCCTCCGCTCGTCCGCCGTCCAATTGATGAGGTTCGTGTGAGGATTCTTGCCTTCGATTGCCGCCCACTTGCAGCGCGTTCGTGCGCTCGGTGCTCGTGCTCGCGGGGACGCTGGTGGTCGTCTACGTGGTGCTGCCGCTCTGCTTCTTCCTCTTCCCCGCCCACGCGCAACACGTCTTCTTCCTGAACTTCAGTCCGTCCCGCCGCTCTTCCGCCCGCCACTCCTGCTCGCTGGTTGCAGTGCGCGCGGTCGGCATCAACTACGAAGACCTGCGGGCGCACGGGATCCGCTCGCCGGGCCGCAATTTCTACCTCCAGGGGCACTTCGCGGAGGACGAGGCCGAGCAGCCGATCCTCGGCTGTTGGCACGTGCTGCCCGCCCGGCTGGCCGCCCGCCTGCCCGCCGCCCCGACGGACGCGCAGATCGCCGAGCTGCTGGTCGCCTCCGAGGAGCCGGTCCTCATCTACTGCCACGGCAGCTCGTACGACCGCACGGCCAAGCTCCGCTGCCAGCGCTACCAGGCAGCACTCCCCTCCGCCCTGCCCTCCACTCGCCGCTCGTTGCAGATCCTCTCCGAGCAGAACTTCCACGTGATCACCTTCGACTACCGAGGCTACGGCGATTCCACCGGTGAGTCCGAAGGAAGAGGAGGGGGAGGTCGAACGGAGCGAGCTGCAGGACTGCCGACGGAGGAGGGGATCGTGCGGGACGCGATCACCGTCTTCGACCACGTGCGGGCGCAGTGCCCGGGCCGGCGGATCGTCCTCTGGGGCCACTCAATGGTCCGCCCCGCCCGCCCGCCCACTCACCGCCGCCCACTTGCAGGGCTCCGGCGTGGCGGTGCGCGTGGCGGCCGAGATGTGCGCCCAGCGGACGCCGCCCCACTGCCTGGTGCTGGAGTCGGCGTTCAACAACCTGCGCGACGCGATGCACGCCCATCCCTACTCGCTGCCCTACCGCCGCTTTCCGCTCTTCGAGCTCGCCGTCGTGCGGCCGTTGATGCGGGCGGGACTCGTGAGTGCCCGGGGAGGGGTCCTTAATCGCTCCACTCCTCGCTGCAGGTCATGTGCTCCGAGGATCGCATCAAGAAGGTCACCTGCCCGATCCTCATGCTCCACGGTCCGTCCCCCGCCCCCTCCTTCCCCCGACTGCTTGCAGCCGCCGACGACGTGATCATCCCGCTCCGGCTGGGCCGTCTGCTCTACGAGGCCCGCTGCCGCAACAACCCGCTCGTGCAGTTCGTGGAGTTCGCGCCCCACCGCGGCCTCGGCCACAACTGCATCTACCGCGCTCCCGAACTCGCCGCCATCCTCACGTGCGCTCCATTCGTTTGCAGGGGGTTTAATCCGCAGTTTGCAGCGAGTTCCTCAAGAAGTGCGACGAGCTGCGTGTTGCGGGCCCCCCTCCCGTCTGATCTTCCGCAATAAACACTCGAGACCAGCAAGTCGGATCGAGATACTCTTGCCGTTTGGTCCAGGCGCGCGTGTTCATTTCTCCGCTTCGCAAGGCACCGACTTGACCGTGGCTACCCAATGAAAAGAATCGCATGACTGCCGAACATCAACTTCTGCTGCCTTTTCGAACTTCCCTCGTCGCTTCCAATCGAAGACGCGGCGCTTGCCCTTCCTTTTCAGCAAACACTCCCGGCTCGCCGTTTGTCGACGACATCTGTGCTTGCCTGTCCTTCTCGCTCACGCCCGTCCATTCCAGGGATGATTCCTCTTTTCGTTCCCGAGGATAAACGAGAGTGATGGGTTGTTTCTAGAGTTCATCCGATCAAGAGACGCCTGCTCGTTTATTCGGCGGGCTTCGGGACGGCCGTGTTCACCGCCCGCTGCTCCCAATAGGCGTCGAAGGCGGCGACCGCGGGGTCCACGACGCTCTCGTACACCTGGGCGGCGCCGCGCGTCTGCGGCAGGGCGAGGAAGAGCAGGAAGAGGGCCTTGAGCAGCCAGTAGAACGGGAACACGTGCATGATCCGCTCCGCCCAGAAGTCCACCACCGAGAACGTGGCGAAGACCGTCTGCAAGGAGCGGGTGAGTGGAGACGAGTGAGGGGATTGCGGGGGGCACTCACCCAATAACACAGCCACTGGGTGTCGTCCTCCTTGTCCTCGGTGCGGATCGCGTGCACGGACGCCCAGGCGGGGTACACGAGGCCGATCAGGTTGCAGACGAGTTCGGCCAGCGCCCCGATCACGAGGTACACGCCCAGCAGGCCGAGCAGTCCGTAGGCCAGCTGCAAGCGGGATGAGCGGGACGGAGGGCGCACTCACGTGTTCGCGGCTGACCCCCGACTGCTGCTCCGCCCACTCGAAGACGCGCACCAGCGTCGGCGGGCCCTCGTGCAGCACGTGGCGCACCTCCGGCTGCACGTCGTGGAACGAGCGCACGCGCGCCACCGGACGGCGCAGCGGACGCGGCGACTTGCGGGCGGAGGCGGCGGACATCGGCGGGCGACTGCGAGCGCGAACTCCTCAAATGAACCTTGCGGACGAGCGAGCCGAAACGGGATTTTGCATGAGTCCTTTGTTTCGTGCTCTGGTGTCGATTCGCTAGTGTTTGTTGACGGTAACGTTTCTTTCCAGACCGATCAACCAGTTGATGGTTGCTTTGTTCTCCGCTTTCGAACAGCCCGGAGCTCATCGTAAAGAATTACGCTTTATTCGCGCAACTGCTTCAACATCCGCTGCACAACAACAAGACGGAGAACACGGGAGATCACTCCGCCTTCTCGTGGTCGCCGGCGGCCGAGAGCTCGCCGCCCGGTTGGGATTTGCGGGGCGCGTCGACCGGCGAGCGCGATCCAAAGGTTCGCTCCAGGCAGCGCTGAAAGAAGGGGAGTGAGCGGGAGAACAAGGCGGACACTCACCTCCGTCTTCACGGCCAGTCCGTAGAAGAGGGCGCTCAGGACGGCGATCGCAAGGAGGCTGAGCGCAGCGAAGAAACCCGCCGACTTCCAGCGGCACGCCGTCCAGCCGCGCGACGGCCCCCCGAAGTCGAAGCACTCGTCCACGTGCGCGCACCACAGCGAGCTGTAGAAACAGAGCGCAGAGGAGACGAGGTCCGCGACGATCATTCCGAGACAGCCGACCGCTTGGGGGGGAAATTGGGTGAAATGAGCGCTCTTTCGTCCGCAAGCTTCTTTTGGGGCCGTTCGGTCGATCAAGCCAGGCCGATTGTGAACAAGCAGAAACCCTATGTTTATTCACAACGACAACAAACGAAACAAACACACACGGTAAAGACTCCCACACGCTTCACTCCGAGTGGACTGAAAGACAGCGGAATTATGGCAGCAGCTGATCGAGTGCACTCACCGGGACGAGCTTCGCTGACCCACAGGAGGCACTGGTGAGCGGGGGCGTAGCGGTCGCCCAGCGGGCAGTTGAAGGCCGAGCGGAAGGCGGCGAAGTTGGCCAACGACGCCCACACGCGCGCCCAGCCGGGCGGGTGGGGCACGTTGCCGCGGTAGCCGCACCACGAGGTGCCGAACGCCACGAAGAAGAGCTGGTCGGCGGAGAGGTAGCGGAGGCGCGGGTCGGGCAGGCGGGGCTCCGCGCCCTCCAGCTCCTCGGCGTCCTTGAAGGCGCGGTAGGCGGTGCGGATCCCTGGGCGAGCGGAGTGAGTGGCCGGCCGCCGCCCACCACTCACCGACGAGATCCGCGAAGTTCTCGCCCACCGTGTTCTCGGTGTTGATCTGCGGCCAGCCCTCGCGGCGCATCTCCGCGTAGAACTGGTCGGTGCAGTTGCGGAGGTCCGCGTACTTCCGCAGCGGCGATCCGTTCAGCAGAGGACGCCACTGCCCGTGACGATCGCGGTAGTCCGTGTTCAGCGGGTCTGCAAGCGGCCGTTCACTCGTCCCCGTTCAAGAACGAACCGAACGCGTGCCCCAGCTCGTGGCCGACCGTCGAGCCGTAGCCGCCGAACAGGAAGGACGGCGGGAAGTGGCGGTCGAAGAAGGGCGCCAGCTGCAGGCCGAGCACCAGGCTGAGCTCGTTCCTCTGCAAGCGGTGAGTGAACGAAAGAATTGCCGACCCTCCACTCACATTTCCCTGGTAGTAGGCGTTCACTTCGAAGACATTCTCGACGCGCATCATGTCCGTGAGCTCGAACAGGCCGCGCGCCTGCTGGACGCCCAGCCGCAGCTCCGCCTCGACGGCCCGCCGGCGCATCTCGAGGAACGGCAGCGAGGACTCCAGGCCGGCGAGCGCCTGCACGCGGAGGACCGTCGAGTCGTTCAGGAGGCCCGAGTGGAAGGAGACGCCGAACGTGACCGCGTCCAGCTTCCCCACGACCGCCCGCTTCGCCGCCTCGTCCAGCCAGTCCAGCTCGCGCAGCATCGCCCTGCAGAGAAGCGAGCAGTAGAGAACGGACTGCCCAATGCTCACCGCATGTTGCCCTTGATGAGGCCCGTCATCTCGGCGATCTTCAGCCGGTGGGCGTCGATGGCCGCCCGGTCGTTGCCGAAGTGCTCGTCCACGAGCAGGCGGGCCATCGGGACGCTCAGCCCGAAGGCCGCCCCGAAGCAGCGCTCCTTGAGGAACGTGGCGGGCGGCGCGGCGGCGTCCGGGCGGGGCGCGAACGGGAACTCGACGGCCGCGAAGTTCACCCACTGGACGAGGGCGCCGGCGGCCGACGCGTTCGTTTGGGCGTCGCGCACGGCGGCGTCCAGCTGCTCGAAGAAGCGGCGCGTGCACTCGCCGTTGAGCACGACCGGCACGCGGGCCGCCAGCTGCACGTCGGCCACGCCCTCGAACAGCGCGCGCAGGTAGGTGGGCAGCGAGAAGTGCGGGAAGACGGCGTCCAGCAGGCCGAAATCCACCGCGTGCTCCGTCTCGCTGCAAGGAGGGAGTGGAGGAATGGACGGGAGAACTCACGCCCAGTAGCCGCGAGTGTCCAGGCGCTGCTGCAGGCGCTCCACCCCGTCGGCCGCCTCCGCCCACTTCTTTTCGTCCACGGGCACGCCGAGGGCGACGGCGGCGGCGCGCATGACCGCCGAGAAGTTCGCCGACGTCCACGCGGCGGCCGCCGACGGGTCGGCCGTGAGCACGAGGCGCTCCCGCTCGACGGCCACTTCGAAGCGGCGGAAGCCCGCGTGGCGGTGCAGGAGGGCCATCGCGCGGGCCACCGAGCGGCCGTCCAGCAGCGGGCGGGCGTCGGGCGCGTCGAAGAGGCCCGGGAACGCCCACTCCCGGCCGAGGCGGGCGCGCAGCGTGTGCAGCTCGTCCACGCGCTCCTCCGTCCGGTTGTCCCGCACGAACTCCACGCACTTCTTCGCGTACAGGCGGGTGGGCGCGAGTCCGTCGGCCTTCTGCAAGGGGGAGGAGTGAGCGGCGGCAAGGCGGCCGACCCACCACTCCGTCCGCCATCGCCGTCTGCACGAAGAGGTCGGCCACCTCCCGCTTCAGCGTGTCGAAGGAGAACTCGGGATTCGGGCCGCACACGTAGTCTGAAGGGAGGGAGGAGTGGGCGGGCGGGCGGGAGGGCCGACCGACCGTAGAAATCTTCGCACGGATCGGCGGTCGTGTTCAGCCGCCCGTTCAGCAGCCGGACGATCGCCGCGTACGCCGCGCGCTGCTCCGCGCCGGCCGCCTCGTCCAACACCGCCGGCTCGGGGACGTTCAGCGCGAACTTGCCGGAGTCCACGAACGCGCCCAGGAACGCGTCCAACTCGCTCTCCTGAACGCCGTCGGAATGAACGGAAGAGAAGCGAACTCACGGTCGACGAAGGCGGCAGTTTGGCCGCCCATCCCACCGCCACAAAGACGAGCAGAAAGAAAAACGAGCGCATTTCGACCGACTGCTCCAGCCCGGCGCCGAACGAAACAAATGAGCGGGTGGGGTGTTGGTCGCAGCAAACGAAGAGTTGCCGCTCTTTTGCGAGTTCTCGTTTCTGTTCGGTCAGTCGACGACAACTTCAAACTGTTCCTCCATCCACTAACAGAAGGGTTTATTCCAACAATAAACAGAAACAACACACTTCAACGGTTGGCTTCTCGGATCTCCCGATGCTGCTCGGGCAGCGACTCGTCCTCGTTGACGCTCTTGTTCCGACGGGCGAGTTCGCTCTTGAGCTCCGCGATGACCGCCTTCTGGACGACCGCGCGACTCGACGCCTCGGCCTTCGTGCTGGGCTCCGGCTTGGCGGACAGTTGTTTATAGGTGGCCTGGACTCGAATGGTTGGGGCAAGAGAACCCAGGGGACTCACCGCAAACACCCGTCCGAATGTGGCGAGTTGGCCCAAGATGGCGCCCAGCTTCCGCTCCTTCTCGTCGAACGTGAGCGAGAGGGCGGCCTCCAGCTGGCGGATGGCGTCCTCGGCCGCTTGTTTCTTCTGAACGAGCGATTGGTGGGCAGAAAGAAGACACGTGCCTTCAGGAGGGCGTCCAGCTGCTGGCGGGCGGCGGGGAGGAAGGCGAGCAGCCGCTCGTCCAGCCGGTCGGCCGCCGTCTGCTTGCGGAACGCGAGGGCGAACGCCTCCGCCCGCCGCACGGCCGCCCGCTGCTCGTCGACCGCCGCCCGGAGCTCCGCGACGTCCAGCAGGCGAGCGGCCTCCACGTGGGCGAAGTCGGCGGCCGCGAAGTCGCCGAAGCGGCCGCTCATCTGCTCGTGGAAGAAGCGGATCGTGTGCTCGAGGAGCGTCCGCTCGCCCGCCTCGTCCTTCAGTTCGTGCAGCAGCAGCAGAAAGCGGGGCTCCAGCGCGTAGAAGGGCCGCCCGCGGACGCCCCACGCGTTCACGATCGCCAGCGCGCACGCGAGGAAGCGGGCGAACGCCTCCGAGCGGCCGACCGCCGCGCACGCCGCCGCGAGGACGTCCAGCTGGCCGCCGAGCCGCTCGCAGTCGGCCGCCGCGTCGCCCATGAGCGCGAAGGCCGCCAGCCGGCCGTCGAGGTCCTCGAACTGCGCGAGGCCGAAGAGCAGCTGGAAGACGGCGAGTGGGCAGCAGACGGCCGGGAACTCACTTGTTCTCCGCTGGACACCCGCTTCACGCGCTCGGGGTCGACCGCCCGGAAGGCGGCGAGGACGGCGGCGGCGGGCAGCTTCGCGCGGACGTCCGCCGCCACCGCCGACGGCACGCGCGTCGAGTCGGCGGCGAGGAGGGCGGCGAGGAATCGTTCGACGTCGCCCACTCGCTTGCTCAAGAGTTCTGCAGCCCGTCGAATGGAACCCGTGTATTTGTGGGCGTCCACTCACCCCACAGCTGCAGCGTCCGGTGGTCCTCGAGCACGAGCGTCTCGAACGGGCAGCCGAACGCGCGGACGGGGCGCTCCGAGCGGGCGGCCGGCCGGCGGGCGAAGTGGGCGGCGAGCACCCGAATGCCGCCGCCGTCGATCGCCGCTTCGAACTCCTGGGCGCGCGTCCACAGCGACTGCTCGCCGATCTCTCCGGGCGGGATCTGAACGGGCGGACGAACGAATCAATCGCTCACTCCTGGCGCTCACCTCCAGCTCGTCGAGGCCGCGGAGCGCGCGGAGTCCCTCGCCGGCCGGCTGCGCGTCTTTCGGCTTCAAATGCGGCGGGAGGGCGGCCGGCTGGCGCGTCGAGTGGGCGGCGATCCGCCCGCCGGTCGCGCGCAACGAGGCGGCCGGCGGCGGCGGCGGGGGGCCGCGCGGAGTGGCGAGCGGCTCGGAGGTCGACGAGGCCGAGTGGTCGCGGATGGGCGCGAGGGCGGGCGGCCCGCCTGCAAGCAGCCCATCCCCGCTGGACGCTCCCGTCCGCCCACTCTGCAGCTGCCGAAGGAACGTCCGAGTGCCGTGTTGACTGCGCGCCCGGGAGCGCGGCCGGGGGCGTTCGGGAACCACGGGAGGCGGGATCTCCTCTTCGTGCTCCTCCGATCGCTCCTCCGCCGAGTAGCCGCCCGTCCGCACGCTGTAGAACGTGTCGTCGCTGGACTCGTCCGTCTGCTTCTCCCGCGCCGTCTGCGTCCCGACCGTCTTCTTCGCCGCCTTCCACGAGAAGCGCGAGAGGCGCGAGAAGAAGCCCATGAAAGACGGAGGTCGACTGGGCGGCAGGACGGAAGATGCGAAAAATGATCGACGAGGAGCTTGCTGCCTTCTTTTTGTTCGGAATTTGCGTAATCAGCGGGCCTGCTTTCACTTCAGCGGCCACATGGTCGAGACGATCTCTCCAACCACATCCCGACCTCCCGCACCTTCGCGAACAAACAGCAGAACGGTTTATTCTCGGCAAACACACGGAAATCAACTCAAAATGATCGCGTTGCGGCCGGCGGCGGGCTTCGTGTCGTCCAGCGACTTCGGCTCGTCCTCCATCACGCGGATGCGGCAGACGGACGCCTGCAGACGAGTAGTGAGAAAAAAGAAGAGGGGAACTCACCAGTCCGCGCTCCCCGTCCACCACCAGCGGAGGCCCGCGAGCCCGTGCTGCAGCAGCTGCGGCCCGATCCCGCCGTGCACGCACAGGAAGGCGCGGTTGAGGACGACCGCCCACGGGAGCACGTCGAGCACCCGCTCCAGGTGCAGCCACACCATCGCCGTGTTCATCAGGTTGCGCAGGATGAGGCCCTCGACGAAGTCCATCCCCTGCAGCCGGCCGATCACTCGCCGCCTCCTCCCACTCACCTTCAGCACCTCCACGTCCTCCAGGTTGCCCTTCAGCAGGAACACGTGGCGCGGGAAGCGGACCTTGAGGGCGAGCAGCAGGAAGAGGACCTCGTGCGGCCCGAAGCCCTGCCCTGAAATCCCGAAGGATCGTTGTTGATGGGAGTGTTCTCCGGCCGCCCACCCGCGTAGTTGCCGAGGAAGAGGAGCACGTTGTTGGGCGGCAGCTCCACGGTGCTTAGCAGGCTGATCAGCGAGTCCGCCTGTCCGTGCAGGTCGCCCACGATCGTCACCGTCCCCTGCACGAGGGGATGGAAGCGAAGGAAGAAGGAGAACGAACCTTGAGGTCGATGACCGTCGGCTCCTTTTCGAGAATCTCGAAGGCCCGTCGGAGCACCACGATCATCTGCAGAGCGGAGTGGGCGGGCGAGAGGGCGCACTCACCGTCTTCGGGTTGTACTGCATCGGCGGCCCGTCCGTGAACGAGTAGACGTAGTTCCAGATCTCGCGGATCAACTTCTCCACCTCCGCCTCGAACTCGGCCTCCTCGCGCGTGTTCGCGGCGGGCGTGCGCGCCGTCGGCGTCGACGGGAGGGCGGGCGGCTGACCGGACGCCATCGCACAACTGGAGGGAATGAGCGGCTGCCGGTTGCGTTGCCTTGCCTCGTCGTCCGATGCAAATGCCGGTCATCTGGTCGGCAAGAGGGCGCGTTCACTCGGCGCATTCTCATTTCTTCCAGCCGGTCCGCGCGATGCCGCTCCTGTTCGCTCTCTGCAGCCTGCTGCTCGTCTTCGTGCTCGCCGGCTGCTCGAAGAAAAGAAGAGCGGGCGGCCGAAGGGGGCGGCGGTCGCGGTGCCCGCCCGTCTGCCGCCCGCGCCCGGCGGCCCGCTCGTCCAGACGGGCGGCGTGCCCGCGCCCCCAGCCGAAGCCGCGATCCCGCCGACGCCCGTGGAGCGCCCGAAGTCGGAGGCGAGCGCCGACCTGCCGGACTCCGCGAATCCCGTGAGTCCTCCTTTCCGCCCGCCCGTCCACTCCGCCCGCAGAACACGAAGAAGCGGAGCGGCGAGGACTCGTTCGCCGCCCACAAGCCGGTCGGCCGCGAAGCCAAGCGGGCCGAAGAGGTGAGTCCTCCGCCCACTCCCGTCTTCACTCCTTTCGTTCGTTCAGATCAAAGCCGGCGACAAGGTGGACCGGAAACGCGAGGACTACAAGACGCTCAACCGCCTCGCGATGCCCTCCAGCGACTTCGACCACACGCTCTCCCTCGGCCAGCCCGCCGCCGCGAAGAAGTGACTGTTGGGGATGAGAGCAATAAACTCCCGTTAGTCGAAGTGGCAGCAGTGAAACGATCAGTCGTTCGGGCGAATCGGCGAGACTCGATCAGCACAAACCTTCGTTTTGGAGCAACAGTCGGCGGTTGAGCAAGAGGATGTTCCCTTTGCTCTTCTCTCGTGTTCTCCCATGCCGAACGAACCGCCGTTGGGGCTGCGGCTGGAGCCCGTCCGCGTGCTCTTCTTCCGCGAGGACCGCGCGGCGGGCGGCGACGTGACGGCCGAGCTGCGGCTCACGAACACGACGGACTAGCGGCACACGTTCAAGGCGAGTGTGCGAGGAGGAGATTCAACAAATGTTGATCTTCGCTGCAGATGAAGTGCACACGAACAACGAGGCCTTCCGCGTGCGACCGGCGCTCGGCTTCGTGGAGGCGGGCGCCCTCCACTCCCCGCCCACTCACTCCCCCCTTCGGTGCGCGTCTTGCAGCACCCCGAGCGACCTGCCGGCCGCCGAGGACGGCGGAAAGACGGCGCGCGCCTTCTGGACGCCCACCGCGTGGCCCGAGGGCGTCTGGCGACTCGCCGTCTGCCGCGAGATGGCCGACGGGAGCGCGCGGAACGGCGAGACGCCCAAAGGTAGAAGTGATCTCTTTCGTTTCGGCAATAAACGGCACATGGACGAAGAAAAAGCGTTTATTTGGACAGAACACTCAAGCAATCACTAGGGCGGGGCGGCCAATCCCTCACTTGGGGGCCGCTCGCGAAGGAAGGACGCGACGGTCGTGAAGTTCTCCTTCTGCAGGTTGAAGAAGACCTGCTTGAAGGGCTGCGCGATGCAGCAGCAGGCCCACGTGTTCGCGAAGTTTGTGACGGGCAGGCTTCGGTACTCCTGGTTCGCCATAAGGCCCGCGCAGTAGCAGCCGTCGGCCGCCACCGCCCAGTTCACGCGGTCGGGGAACTTGGAGTCGGAGGACGAGACGATCGCGGGCTGCTCCAGTTTCGCGCACAGACGGTGGATGACGAGGGGACTGAAGCCGTAGTCTTTTTGCAGGCCCATCGTCTGCTCGATGAGATGTTGTCCTCGCCAAAAGGCGTCTGCAAGAACGAATGGGTGTGTTTAGAGCGATGAAAGTGGACACTCACTGATGTCCATCGAATTTTTCTCCTTGGTCCCATCCACATACACGCGCGAAACGAGAAGGCAGTAGATGGGCGAGCGCAACTCCAGCAGCGTGACGTTCAGAGTGGGCTTTCCGGGGTCGTCGTGCATGTGCCGAACGTTGCAGCGATCGTATTCCTGCAGGAGATGAAGGGGTAGAAGAAAGCAAACGGCGAAGAACTCACGTCATAAAAGTAGTGAAGGCGGTGCGGATCGAACGGGCCCACCGTTTCGCGAGTCTTCCCGCCGGCGGCTCGGGCTTGTCGTTCCTCTCTTTCGTCTTTGCCTTTGGCTTCGAATTTGACCGGAAGAGTCTTCTGCGGTTGCGGCTTCTCGTCGAATTGCAGGAGGATCGTGCAGAAGAGGAGGGCGCTGGCGGCCGAAAGCAGGAGGAAGACGAGCAGACGGCGATTCATTTCGGCCGCTTTGCGTGCAGAGACGAGGTGGAAATGAGCAGGAGGGAACGTGGACGCCCGTGCGGTGAAGCCCTGATGCAAATTCGGGCCTGGACGCAACTCGCTGCGTGGTTGCGCTCTCCTTTCCGCAAAACAGCGAGCATTTCGATCATCTTTCGATGCAAATTCCGTCCGTTTCGGCGGGTATAAAAGCCGGCCAGGAACGCGAAGAGATCACTATCGGTCGTCCGATTTCTTCCCGCTTCCACCGCTCCTCTCCGCTCTTCGTGTGCAATGGCCGCCCTCGCCGTCGACCCGCCCGCGTGCCAGGTGCCGGCCGCCGGCGGCACGTCCACCCACCAGCTGAACAACACGGGCGCGTCCCGGCTGGCGTTCAAGGTTCGTCATCCCCCCGTTCTGTCCACTCACCCCCTCGCTCGTTGCAGGTCAAGTCGTCGAACAACAACGAGTACCGCCTGAAGCCCGTGTTCGGCTTCGTGGAGCCCGGCGCGTCGGCCGCCCTCGAGATCACACGCCTGAACGGGGCGCCCAAGGAGGACAAAATGGTGATCCAGTTCGCCGAGGTGCCCGCCGACGCCACCGACGCGCAGGCGCCCTTCAAGGCGGGACCCCCGGCCGGCGAGGTCGTGCTGCCCGTGACCGCCGCCTAGACGAGGACACGACCATTCTCCCTCCCCCTTGTTCCCCTCGTTCGTACGAATAAACGCTCTTTGGGCATTTCAATTCGGCAGTGTTCATGACAAACAGTAGTGGAGAGGCTACGAGGCTCTTTGTGACCGTTTTGAGCATTTGCAACCTCCTGACGTCAATCAAACGAATCGGTTCGTTCGTGATGACAAAACCGAAGGAACGAACGGAACGGGCGATAAGCGACGAACTCGGGGGCCCCGCGGGTTAAAAGATTCGTCTTATCTCGTGCTCAGTAGTCCCTCACGCACCAATCGTTCTGTATTTAACGTGAAGCTGTGAGCGGTGGGAGCGTACACTTTTCACCTCCAGAATGTGGTCCGCTCTCCTCTTCTCCCTCTTTTTTCTGGCCCCCGTCTGCGGACAGTTCGCCTCGTTTGATTTTCCCTTTGACGCGCCGTACGAGGTCGACCACGTGGCCGTCAACCTCTCGCTCGGATATCCCCGCCAACCCCAACGCATCCTGCTGGACGATCCGAAGCTCGATCGGAACCTGACCGTCGTGGACGTGAAAGCGGGCGGGAGCTTCGATCCATCGTTCGTTTGAAAGAAAGAGAACACCCACCGTTCGTTCGTCCGTTCAGGCTGTCAGACAGCTACAAGCAGCTGGGCTTTACGTTTGATCACTCGGGCGAAGCGAACGGTCAGTTGGCCCAAGACCAAATTCGTCTGGAGAGTCCGAGCCACATGGTTTCGTATCTCACCCAGTTTGTCGTTCGGAACGACTCGTTCGCGTGGGCGCCGTTCGGAGCGGTCGGATTGGCTCGCCCGACCAACGAGGACGGGCCCTTCCTCGAAAGCTTGGCCCACGAAAACGGCACGCGCGTGATCACGTTCAGTTTGGACAAGTGGGCGTTTCTCTCTTTCTCCCCAGACAACCCCCTTGCAGTTTGGAGTACAAGCCGCGCCAAGGGACGACCGGCTTGATGTCGACCGGAAGCCTCGCGCCCGCCCGTTGCCAACCGAATGCCCAGTTCTTCAACGTGAGCCGCACGCCGTACGTCGACTGGTTGGTGCAGACGGACGAGTGAGTTCTTCGCCATATTCCCGTCTCTTCACCGTAGAATTCAGAGCGACGTTCGGCACGACGACCATCGACGCGCCCGGCCCTCTCCACGTGTCGGTGGGCAACTGGTGGTTCGGCCTGCCGCTCTCGCTGATGCCGGCGGCGATGCGGGCGGCGGGCGTGAATCTCGACTTCTCCGTCGACTGCAAAGTGGACGTGAAGTTCCAATTCAAAGTCGGCGGCTTCGAGTTCGTGGTCGGCCCTGCGGACTACGTGCGCCCCGGTCTGGAGGGCTTGTGCGCGTGGAAGGTCCTGCCGACGCTGGAGATCTGGCTGCCGGCGAGTGTGCTGAACGGGACGTGCCTCCACTTGGACTACGGGCAGTCGATGCTCGGCTTCAGCAGCCGCATCTCCAATTGAATCGAGCGTTAAGTTTGTCGAAAAGGCGTGATCAAACCGAATAAACGTGTTGCAAGCAATCGATTCCAACGTTTATTCGCAACGAACGACAGAAGAACTAGAGAGAAGGATTCACGCGCACTCCGAGTCCTTGTTGCTGCTGCCCATCCTCTTCACGTACTCGCTTTCGACCACCGGCCTCAAGGGTTGGGCGGGCACTTCCGCAGGTGCCGACTGCAAAGAGATGATGGATGCGAGAAATGGGTGGAAGGAACTACCGCTTTGGACTGGGCTGCCGCTTCTTTCTTCTCTTGAACGAGCAGTTTGACGGAGCCGTTGCGGGCGGGGGCCTCACTGCCGCTTTTGTCGTTCGCCTGCAAGCAGAAAGGAATGATTAAGAAAGCTCCTTGACCTTCCTGCCTTCTCTTCGTTCACCTTTTTCGATTCGGGGGACTGGCGGGCGATTACCTGAGCGTCAAGTCGGACGGCCATCCGCTCGTTCTGCTTCTGCATCGCCTCCATTTCGACCACCAGGCGGTCGGTGACCGTCGACTGGGCGGCCGGGCCGGGCTTCTTCGGCTCCACGGGAACGGCGAGCTCCTCTTTCGGCACGGGAATCAACTGGACGTCGTGGCGGACAGATTCGGCGCGTGGAATTTCTGCTCGCTTCTTCGACCTGCGCGAGGCCGCCGATTCGGCCGCTTTTTTGCTCTCCGCCCCATCCGACTCGTCTTCGTCCTCGTCGTCAGAAGCCTGAAAACATTGCTGCGCTCCGTGTCGTCTTCGTTGCACTCACTTCTCCGTTGCGCTTCTCCTCGTTTTTGGCAGCATAGGAGGCGGGTTTCTCGTCTTTTTCGGCCAACGCGAGCCCGCCCTCCTCCTCTTTGCCAGCTTGTGCCGCCTCGTCCTTCTTTTGCTGCAACAGACGAGTGAATCGGAGAAGGAACTTGGACGCTCACCCAGTCGAACGGTCCGTAGTAGTGGAATTTGAGCTCCTGCTTGACCGTGAGCAACAGCACGCCGATCAACTCGTAGTCAGGTCGCTCGCTTCCCACCAGTTTGCCCAAGTGGTGGATGACCGTTCCGAACTGGCGCGGCACGTACTTGAAGCACTCCTCGTCTGCAAAAAAACGTTGGGCAGATTGAAGATGCACGAAGACAGTTGACTCACAGCCACCGCAGAAGAGCCGCTCCTTGTTCGTGTAGAGATCCAGATCGGAGAACGACTCATTCCACGGCAGGACGCGGCGCCCGAACAGATTGAAGCAGAGGTACAGCCAGGACTCCAGGTCGTCTTTGCGGTGCATCTCCTTGGCGCGATGGTAGGCGCGCGGGAGGAACGAGCGGGCCGCCATCTTCGGCAGACGGCGCGGCGAGGCGGGCGGCTTCAAGTCGTAGTGCTGCTCGAAGCGGAAGGCCATCGAGAAGCCGACCAGGTACACGAGGTGCGGGTCGTCGATGCCGAGCACGAACTTCGAGGGCGACAGGTCGCGGTGCAAAAAACCGAGCAAGTGGAGGTCGTGCACCGCCTGGAACGTCTGCATCGCTAGGCGGGCGGCATTCGGGCGTCTGCAGCAGGAGGTCACGAGTGAGAGGAGCCCAAGAACTCACGAGAAGTCGCAGCCGTCCAGCAGCCGGGAGCGGATGTCGTTGAGGTTCAGATCGCAGAGGGACATCAGCACGTAGCTGCAGACGTTCTTCACACGTCCCTTGCCGTGGAGTCGAGGGAAGTGACGAGTGAAGCGAGCGGACTGTTTGGAGGCGTCCTTCAAGACGGCCAAATCTCGCTGCAACGAGCGTCGAGTTAGTGGGCAGAAAGAGCAGCCCGCCTTCAGCTGTTTGACGTCTTCCTGGCCGTGCATCTCGACTTTCATCGCGTACAGCCGCTCCGACCGCTTGTTCCGCGCCACGTACACGCGACTCGCCAGTTGGCTCTCGACCATGTAGCTGAAGCAAGCGCGTAAAGGCCGCAAGTGGAGATCGAACTCACCGTTTTCCGCTGTTTGTTTTCACCTCAAAGCCGACCGGCAGCTTCTGCAGCCGCTCGCTGGGCGCCCCGTGGCTGCTTTCCGGGCGTTTCGACCGCCGTTTGCGGGTGCGAGACGCGGCGGAACGGGCGACGTCAGCATTCCGCTTGGCTTCCTCCTTCTGCCGTCGAGAGAGCGTTCGGATGCCCTGCAACTGTGCACATCAACGAGCAGAACGAGGAGAACTCACCGGCGGATCGTTCGTGTTCTCTTCTTCTGCGGCGACACGATCTCGCTTCTTCGCCTTGCGCTCTCGATGTTCTTCTGGAAGCCGAATGAAAGAGAGCGCGTTGAACTCCACGCTTTGAACTCACTTTTGAGACGACGGAACGTCTCCTCGTGTTCGTCCTCCATCCTCGCCGTTCGTTCGGCCAAAAGCTCGCGGTAGGCGGTGACGAACGGCGAAAATGGAGGCTATGTGTCGGCCGATCAAACAAGCGAAAAGCAGACAGATTTGCATGACCGAACCGACGTGCAAATTTCCGCTGTTCGTGCGGGTTCCTTTTTGATGCTGCCATTCGACATTTGCTCTTCGATTCGTCTGTTCCGCGATGGGCATCGGAGGATCGCAGCCGTCCGCCTCGACCCAAGTGGCCGCCCGCTCGCAGCTGTCGCCCGCCAACAGCGGGGCCAAGGCGGCCGAAGGACAGACGACGATGGACAGCGACCAGGTCGGCCTTCCGATCACTCCTTCTCTTCATCCGCCTTCTTCCAGGTCCTCCTGCTGTTGAGTGGCCAACGCGCCGACCTGAAGGAGGAGTCGCCCGTGGCCGCCGACCCCGCCGCCTTCCCCAAGACGATCCCCGGCCCGTGGCTCGCCGCGCCGCCGTTGAAGGACGGCCGCAAAATCGAGCCCTACAATCCGTGATCTTTTTTGACGCGTGAATAAACGAGAGACTTGAATTGCGGTATTGTCGGCGTGTTGAATCGAACGAAAGCGGTAAACAAATGTTCTTTTCGTTTGATGTTTGAAACCGAAGTTTTTTGCTGCTCGTTGGTTGAAGAAACGAATGCTCACTAAACAATCGACGAAACGAAATGGGTAAACAAAATCTCGACGCCTTTTGTTCCACCGGTCGCCAATGGAAACCGCAGGCTTCCGATGCGAACGAGACGAGAAGAAAAGAGATGGTTGTCGGTTGGGTCGACTTCGTCGCGTTTGCTCGTGGTGCACGTGGACGAGCGGTCGGCCGGCCGATTTGCATTCCATTCGATCGGGGAAACACTATAGTGAGCACGCCGCCATCTGCTTTTTGTTCGACCGCCAGTGGTGATTCAACGTTCGCCTTGCTCTTTTCTCGCACCGAACAACTGGACGCCTCGGCCGTGTGATTGAAAGAAGCTAGAGTGCCTTGAAGTAACCCCTTTGCTTCCCGAAGGTCTCCTCGTGCTTATCCGCAAGTAAACGCCGTTTAACGAGTTAACTTCCGCCTTCTTTAAGGTAAAATCGATGGCATTTGGCTTGCGGCGAAGATCCGAGACGAAATTGAAAGGCGGAAGTTTGCGAGGAGTTGTCGTCGTTTTCACGAGCTTTGATTCGTTATTCGTTGGAAGGGCTGTCTGTTGGGATGTTTGTTAGTTGTTGATGTTCTCTTGATACTCACGATCCTTGAACTCGTCTTCCGTAGTTTCGTCTTTATTCGGCCTTACTTGCCCTTGACATTTGATTGCTGATTGCCTGTGCCTGAAGATGTTGTTTCGCCTAACGTCCGTGCAATGCGGATCGAAACAGCGGCTACTCGTCCTGCTGCTTGCGGTTTGCGGGTTCTTCTTTTTGTTGCTTCGATGGAAGTCGCCAGGACTTGTGAGTGCACGCGTTTGTTTCTTTTACTCGTTTCTCTGCAGGTCTATTCGCTCGACGGGGAGTGCCCACTTGCGGTCGACGAGAACACGCCGCTGGTTTTGTTCTGGAAGCTCGGAAACCGCAAAACCCTCTTGCGGGAGTTCGAGCAGACGGCCGACTGCCCGCACTCGTGCGTGTTCACAGCCGATCCCGGCTGTGCATCGCGAGCGGCCGTCCACGTGCTGCACGCGTGTCCGTACGACTTCCCCTCGCCGCTCCCGGCCGACCGCCTCCTCGTCCACCTGGCGCTCGAATCGCCGCACAACTCGGCCGGTAACCTCCGCTCATTCAAGTGAAGGAACGATTGAGTTTGATTGCAGTGTGGAGGGATGACCCCGCCTATTTTAACGCGACCCTCTCCTACCGCTCCACAGCGACCGTTTTTCACCCGTACGGCCGCTTGGTCGCACGCAACGGTCGTGAGGCGACGGCCGAAGTTTGGAGCGAACAAGCCGTGAGCGCGAAGAGAACGGGGCGATAGATATCACGTGTTTGCAGGTTAAAGCGGCGGTTAAGCGAAAGAAATCGAAGGTCCTCCTTTCGATCTCCAACTGCAACGATCTTTTGGCGCCTTCCGGTCGTCTGGAATATGCGGAGGCTCTCGAAAAGCACATTGAAATCACAAAGACGGGCGGATGCTTCGATCGAGTGGTGAGCGCAGACGAGTTGAAGTCGCTCGTCGGTTCGTTTCGTCTCCCTCTTTAGTCGAACACTTCTCGTCTGTAGCCGACCACCACTTCTTCCTCGCCTTCGAGAATTCCGTGTGTCCCGAGTGAGTGCCTCTTTTCTTCCGTTAAAAGTGATTCTCACTCTCGCAGATACACGACCGAAAAGTTCTGGCGGCTGAAGGACCTCATCGTGCCGGTGGTCTTGAGCCGCGGGGCGGTCAACCCGCACGAGGTGCCCAAAGGGACGTTCATAGCGGCCTCGGACTTCGAGACGCCGCAGAAATTGGCCGAGTACCTGGACTTCTTGATCCAAAACAAGCAGGAGTACGAGAAGTGTGGAGAAAGGGCATGTCTTTTCATCTCGCTCCTTCTTGAAGATTCTTCGATTGGACCAAACGCTTTCGGAAGACACGCGAGGACTCGGCTGCATGTCGTCTGTGCGAACTGGCGACCACAAAGCAGTCGGGGCTTCGAATTCCCGACGTGAACGCCTACTGGAACCGCTCGGAGTGCATCGCGGACTACGGCCGCAAACTCCTCGAGCGAACGCCCGAGTTCGAAAGCGAAGAAGCGCGCATGAGCGAACTCGTGCGGCGGACGGGCCGACGAAGGGAGTTGTGATGAAAGACGGGCGTTGGAGGCCGGATTAGACGATTGTTGCTTGTTTTTTGTTGTTAGTCGTCAAGAATAAAACAGCTTGTCGGTCTTGTCGAACCCCAATCGTCTGCTCATTGCTGTCGATGGCTCGCTGCGAATGACATGCGATCGAAATTTGCATCCCATTCTTTTTTCGTTCCGCACTCTCAGCTCGTCCCGCCACTTGTCTTCCATCGCTCGACTCCGATGGGCTGCTGCTGCTCGCGGAAGAAGCGGAAGTCGAAGCCGCCGCCGTCCCCCGGCCCCCAGGACGCGATCATCCCGCTCTACTGCACGAAGAACACGCAGATGTCCCCGAGAAGGTGCGTTCTTTCGACGCAGAAGGTGGTGATCCGCTCGTTCAGACGGATCCCACGCAAAAGTCCGTGGAAAAGACGCCCGTGCGGCCGATGGAGAGCGCCGAGCCGCAGTCGCTCACCCCCGTCGTCGCCCTGCCGCCCCGGCCGTCCACGGAGCGCGCGGGAGTGCCGCCGCTTCCCCGGCCGCCGCTCCCGCCGCCGAAAGTCCAGTCGGCGATCCCGCTGGAACAGAAGCCGCACATCGCCTCCACTCGGTCGATGAAGCAGCTGAAGGAATGGAAGAAGGCGAGGGCTCTCCGTTCTCTACTCATGTAATCTCCTTTTTGTTTAGGAGGTGCGGGAGAAATTCACGGAGCAGTCGCAGAGGACGCAGGACAACGCCGAAGAGATCATCGAACCCGGCAAGTTTTTTCGTCCTCTTCCCTCTAATCCGGAAGCTTTCAGCCGGCGACTCCGCCTCGACGCAGAAGAAGCCGGTCGAGAAGTCGGTGACGACCACGACGAAAACGCACCGCCTGTCGACCCAAAGTGAATCCCCCGCCCGCACTCGTTTCAATCCTGCTCGTTGCAGAGACCGTCCGCGCTCTTCCGGTGGAAGAGACCCAAGAAGACACCTCGGTGCGCCCGCTGGACGCCACGCAACGCGAGGGCCCGTCGATGTCGAAGGAGCCCGCCGGTTCGACCGAACCCGTCAGCAGTTCGTGATCCTCTTGTACGAATAAAATTGTTCTGCTGCGTGGGTTGATGAACACAAACACGCCAGAAGGCCACGGTTTTAGATTCCAATCGCTCAAGATCACTTCAGTTCTTAGTGGCACGGCGTGTTGCTCGACACAAAAGGAAGAAGACGAGTGTTTATTGCGAGAAAGCGGAAGTGATCAGCCGTGCATTGGAATGCGCAGCTTCAGTCTCATCGTGTTTCAGTCCTGAGCTCCCGCTCGAAACGAGCGAACCACTTGCGGACGGTCGACTCCTCGGCGACCGTCGGCCCAAACGCGAGGAGCAGCCGGCGGTGGGCCGAGCCGGGCGAGTGGCCACGAACAAAGTGGACGAGCAGAAACATGCGCATATCCCGCTGATTTTCGGTGTCCTGCAGAAAAGCGTGAATAGACGGAACGGGCAGCAGACCTTCCAAACGGCCGTTTTCTTGTCGCTCGGCTTTGCTTCCGGGACAAGGCGGACGGCGGCGCGGAGGTCGACGGAGCCGCCGGCCGCCCACTCGCGCAGGTCGCCGGCCGGCGGGAATCGCGCGAAGCCCGCCGAGCCGCCCTTTGCGCCGAAGAAGGCAACGCTCTCTGCAACGGGCGGAAGTGAACGACGGCACCTGGAACTCGCCGAGTTTCGCCGTTCGTCCACCGCCCCCTCCGCCCACAAGGCGAAGTGGACGGCGACCGGCTGCGCGTTCGGCTCGTCGAAGGGCGCGGCGAGAAGCACGAGCGAGTGGCCCGATCCGTTGGAGCGACGAGTGAGGCGAAGGCGGAACTTGCGGCGCGGATGTTCGGGCAGCCGGAAGGTGGGCGACTTCAGGCGACTCCCGGCCGGCAGCTCCAGCTCCTCGGTGCGCACAGATCACCGGAAGTCCGTCCATTCGGTGGGCAGCCGGAGCGGAGCGGGCGGCGGCTGGACGGAAGCTTCGAGACGAATCCCGACGGTCAGGCGAGCGGCCGCGTGCAGGACGGCGAGTGACTCGGGCGCCACGAAGAGCGGCCAGGAGAGTGGTTGGTCGTCGGAGAACTCGAACGTGTCTTCTGCAACTAGTGGACGAGTGGAGGGATGAAGGGGTGAGTGAACGCACCCATTCGGAGGATCTTTTCGCCCTCCTCGTCCTCGATCCACAGCTCGAAGCGCGCGCTTATTCGCCGCCCGTCGGTCCATGCGGCCGCCAGTTGGACGACCGCGCTCTCGGCCGTCGCGTCGAGGCCGCACGGCAGGAGGTGGAGGCAGAAGAAGACGCCGTCGAGGCCGAACGGCGGCGAGCTCCAGCGATCTCCCCACTGGGCGTCAGCGAAGCGGCGACCGAAGTCGTCCAGGAGCCAGCGGAAGTCCGCCTGCGAGCGCGAGGCGGAGGGCATCGGGCAGCAGCGATCGCCTTCCCTTGACTGCTGACTGCGAATGGAAGAGCGGGAGTTCTTGCTGCTCACTTCACTCCACGCGCGGGACGACCGGCGGCTGCTCTCCGATGTGCTGCAAGCGGATGTGCAAGAAGGTGAGCCGTTCCCCTTGCCGCCCACTTCTTCCACTCGCTCGCCCGCTTGCAGAAAGCGAAAGCGTCGACCGGCCGCCACCCGGGCGAGAAGCCGAGCGGCCAGGAGGGGAGGAGCCAGAGCAGACGGCCGGCCGACGCGAAGGCGGCCAAGAGTGGTAGGCGCCGTCTATTGGAATTCAATCGATCGAACGCCCACTTGTTGCAGAGCGGAAAGCGAAGGCGCCGCCGCCCGACGGCCAGGATCACAGTGCCGAGCGGATGGCCGCCGACAACACGCTCAAGGAGGTGGCCGCCCGCATGCCCGAGTGCGAGTTCGAGCACCCCGCCGCCGCCCAGGAGCCCCTCTTCACCAACGACCAGCTGCTTTGAGCACGCGAATAAACAAGAGGTGTTTATTGATCGACCATAGGATTCACAACAACCGCTTCTCGAGGGCCGTGTCGCACGCGACGATCTTCAGCCGGCCGATCGGCTGCTCGACGGCCGGCCACACGCCGCGCAGCTCCACGCCCTCGAAGACCAGCGTCCACACGCTGTCCACGAAGCGGTACGTGCGCAGTTTGTCCGCCTGAAACAAAGCGGGTTATCCACTCGTCGACTGGAAGAGAAGAGAAACCTTGAAGAGGATCAGGTTGTTCGTCCGCTTGTTCAGCACGCGGCCCATCGACTTGTCGAAGCGAATCAAAATGCGGCGCGCGAGGAGCTCGGAAATCGCGCCGTCCGCCACGAACTCGCGCAGCGTCTCGTCCAGCGCGATGCCCAGCGTCGTGTAGCGATAGATTGAGCTCATCGTGGTCAAGAGTATGTACAATAA
Source organism: Aphelenchoides fujianensis (assembly GCA_024699865.1). Classification (NCBI taxonomy): domain Eukaryota; kingdom Metazoa; phylum Nematoda; class Chromadorea; order Rhabditida; family Aphelenchoididae; genus Aphelenchoides; species Aphelenchoides fujianensis. The sequence continues at coordinate 88,891 of JAMPIO010000308.1, forward strand.
AGAGACCAAATAGAAACCAACTAAAGGAAAACAAGAAAGAAAAGCGGGAAGCAGACGTGAGAGCGGAAGTGAGGGAACAGAGTTTTTGATCGAAATCCAGTGCTCAAGAGGAAGTGTCCCGCTTGTTCAACCCGAGTTCATTTCTTCATCGGGCATGACCGTGCCGCACATTCTTTTTGTTGTTGTTCCCCTACTGATCAAAAAGCGCTTCCAGCAAGGTCAACAATTTCCGTTTATTCTCGTGAAACAATCACCACATCTTGACGTGCGCCCCCTCCATCGGCTTCGGGTCGGCCATCGTGGACGGCGGCATCTCCATGTATTTCTGCAAGCGGGAGAGCGATGAATGGATCGACCCGCCAGAACTCACCGCGTCGTGCACGTCCGCGGCGGGTTGGTCGACGGTCGGCGTCTTCGTGACCGTCTGCTTCTTGGAGGTGGGCGGCGGCTCCTCCGACTTCTTGTCCGCGACCACCGCCGCCGGTTGCATCTGGGAGGTTTGCGGAGCGGGAGCGACCGCCGGATGGGGATCGCAAGAGGTCGCCTTCTGCGCCTTGCGGCGGTTGAGGCAGATGACGACGCCCACAACCGAAATGGAAAGAGCGATCGGCATAAGCCTGCAAGAAAACATGGTGGATTGAGCGCAAAGAATGACTAGAAGCTCACACGCAAGCCACGACCACCCACAACCGCCAGTCGCTCACTCCCCAGCCCACGTTCTCGGCCGTCTCTCCGCCGTAGATCTTCGCCTTCTTCTAAACGAGAGCTTGTGAGAAGAAAGAAAAGAACAGACTCACGAATGTGATCGTGAGGTCGGGCAGCAGCTGGTCGGATTTGATCTTGACGGGGAACACTTTCTGCCCGCCCTCTTCGATGAACGGCGCCCGTTGGCAGGGCTCGTCCAGGTGTGCGGAGCCGCTCTTAGCCTTGATGTTGATCGCCGATTCGGAGACAGTGCCCTCGAGCGGCAACGGAACGGTCGCTAAGTCTGTAATCAGGCAGTTCGATCAGTCGAGTTCCTTGCACTACGAACCACGCGATCGCTGGTACTGTTTGTCGTCGTTGAAACCGACCAAGACCCCGCCGTCCAATTGGCACCCATTGAAATCCAGAAGGAGCCTGCAAGAGACTCAAGAGTGAAGAACAAGATGCAGGGAACTCACTTAGAACGCTGGTCGCTCGTGTGCGTCATTTCGAAGTTCAGCTCGCTTCCGTCGACCGCGAGTTTCCCGCTCGCCTCGTTGCAGTTGGCGCCACCCTGGAAGACGCTGAAACAGGCGATATTGGAAGAAGCGAGAAGAAGGACTCACACACTCGTCTCGCTGTTCTCGAAGCATTCCTTCGTTTTGCTGCGGACTCCCGGGCACGCGTTCAGCACGAGGAGGTTGAGGAGAAGAGCGGAGAGCGAAGGGTTGAACATCCCAACCGAACGAACAAGACCAGAGCAGGAAGGAGGCCGCACGAACGAATGGAATATCGAGCAACTGTGATGATCGACCGAAGTTGCTGCTTGCTGCGGTTCGCAGCTTCCTCGCAGAACGATGCAAATTCTTGTTTCTTCTTGCGTTTCTTGACGGCTTCTGCTTGTCTTTCCACTCCGCTGGAGATTTGCATGAACGAAGGAGGGCAGGCCGAACCCTCGTCATCTCGTCGTTCGCATTTCAACATCACGACGACGGAGCGGACGGCCGGAATGTGGGCCGAGCTCGTGATCCCGCTCGCCGCCCTGTTCGCTTCTTTCGTCCTCCCGATGGCCGCGGCGGGATGCGCAGCGGAAAAGAAGAAGTCGAGGATCAGCACGAAGCAGAAGGAGTGCCCGAAGCCCGCCACCCTCGATCCCATCGCCTCGCCCGCGCCGACGCCTCCGCCGCCTCCACGGCCCGTGCCGATCGCGCCGAAGCCGCAGCCGGAGAAGCAGAAGAAGGCCAGATCCCAGTGAGTTCCTTCGACCGTCCATCCACTGCTTCTCCGTTCAGAATCCTCTTCTTGCCCGGCGCCGATCCCGACGACCACACGAAGACGAAAACGAAGACACAGGCCACAGTGATCAAGACGGCCGTCAGTCGGAACACGAAGACCAAGCAGCCCACCAAGTCGCTGACGACCGCCAACGAGAAGGAAGCCGACTACGAGAACATCCGCCCCGGCAATCAGGCGTCCAAGCTGGCCACGCCGCCCAAGGCGCCCAAGGCCTGACCGCTCGCCGCTTTCTTGTTTTTGTGAGCGAATAAACTCGACTGTTTCCATTGAATGGGTGGTCGAACGATGGAAGATAGTGGCGGCGGGAGTCGGGCGGATTGGTTGGGCGCTCGCAAGTGGACAAAAAGCACAAGGTCTTCAAGGACAGGAGGCGTGCTTAGAACGTGGAAAAGAAATTGCTTTACGGTCGGCACAAAGTGATGCAATCAGCTTTTTGAAGCGACAACACGTTGTAAACAAACCAAACGGACTTTCGACGGCAACAGCGCAAGGTCATCGACCGAAGAAGAGGTCACTAGACGTCTACCGTACACTGCAGCAGAAAAACCCTTTCAGTCCTTTTCAGCGCCTTTAATCCGCTTTGATCCGTTTCCACGCCCACGAATCAACAACCTCCGCGTGTTTCCCACGCTCCCCGATCGGAAAACATGTGAATCCTCTCGCGTGTGTGCGAAGCGACGGAAGGGCGGCGGGGGAAGCCCGTCGTTCTTTGCTGCCGCCTGCGGGGGTGCGGAAGTTTGCGGGTTGCATCATGCTGAGCAACCAGCGGCAAACGACGAGCTGCTTCCTTTTCGGCACCGACCTCCACGGCACTCGAAAGAAGGTCGGCTTATCGCCGTGATGTTTATCGACGAGATCGTTCTACACGCAGGCGCCGCCCACTCGCTTCGGTTTGGAACCCGTGGAGCGGTGAAAAGATCGTTCAACCGAAGAGGCACAAAAGAAAGCGAGAAAGAAGAAACGTGGAGGGGATGGTCAGCGGTCCACCTCTTCCTCCTTCCACGTTGAATCTCGAATCGGGATCTTTAACTCGGAAATAGGATGATGACACCGACGGTTTGTCGCGTATAAAAGAAGCTACACGCTTGTTGCACCATCAAGTAGAAGGCGGAATGAAAGTTCGAGTTCTACTCGCTCATTCCTTGTTCTTCGAACTCTTTCGACTTTCCAGTTCATCCCTTTCGTTGCAGAACTTTCCACACGTTCCCATCTTCTCTTCGAATCGACATGTCCACCCAAAACACCGTGATCACGGGTAAGCGAGCAAAAAGTGGAAGAGGAACCTTCTCGTTCTCGTTTGCAGGTTCGCTGTTGGAGCGCCTGAACAAGGGTCCCGTCCTCGCCGCCGAGGGCTACCTGTTTGAGTTGGAGCGCCGCGGGCTGCTGAAGGCTGGGGCGTTCGTCCCGGAGGTCGTGCTCGAGGATCCGGAGGCTCTGCGCGAAGTTCATCGCGAATTCGTGAACGCCGGCTCGGAGGTCGTCGAGGCGTTCACGTACTACGCCCACAAGTTCGTTCTTTTTCATTCGTTCGCTTCGATTGTTAAATGTTCAGAGACAAGCTGCGCGTCATCGGCCGTGAGGGCGACTTGGAGAAGTTGAACCGCCAAGCGCTGCGCATCGCGAAGGAGGTCGCCCAGGAGGCGAAGGAGAAGAAGGGGCTGGAGGTGCTCGTCGCGGGCAACGTGTCCAACACCTGGGTCTACGACCACACGAATCCCGAGGAGTCCGGAAAGATCGTCCGCGAGCAGTACGAGGAGCAGGTCGGCTGGGCGGCCGAGGCGGGCGCCGACTTCATCATCGCGGAGACCATTTCGTTCTTGGGCGAGGCGCTGATCGCACTGGAGGTGATCAAGAAGCACAAGCTGCCGGCCGTCATCACCTTCGCCATCCTCGAGGACAAGTCGCACGACGGATACGACTGGATCGAAGGTTTGCGGCCTTTTCGTGTGCTCCCCGTTCATCCGTTCTTTCCTTGTAGCTTGCCAGATCCTCGAACGCAACGGCGCGGATGTCGTGGGCTTCAACTGCTTCCGCGGGCCCGCCCAAATGCTCCCGTACCTGAAGAAACTCCGCTCGGCGGTCAAGTGCCACATCGCCGCCCAGCCGGTCCCGTACCGCACGACCGACTGCTGCCCCACGTTCACGTCGCTGAAGGACGACCAGGGGAAGCACCTGTTCCCGCTCCGTCTGGACACCAAGCTGCTCGATCGCTTCGAGATGGCCGACTTCGCCCGCGAGGCCAAGGAGATCGGCGTCAACTACATCGGCGTGTGCTGCGGCTGCGTTCCCGTCCAGATCCGCCAGATGGCCGAGGAGTTGGGCCGCACGGTGCCCGCGTCTCGTTTCACTGCGGACATGTAAGTTTTTCACTTTAGAAACGTCTGCAATGATGCACAATTTTGGGTCGCTCCACGGAATGCTCGGTACGGACGAGAAGGTTCTGAAAGCGCATCAGAAGAAGTTCAAATCCCAATGGCAGTAGACGTCTGTAGATTCTTGCCCGAGCTGGCTGCTTGTATTGGTGTTCGTCTTGTATTTATTCTTGCCTAGTAGTTCAATAAACACATCTTGCATTAGAAAGCTGGACGGTAGGTAGCTGAGAGCCAGAAAGTAACGTAAATCAATTTAAAAATTCAGTCATGGTTGCCGGCCACGACAGACCTTCTGAAAGTCAGCCGTTTTCTAGCGTTTGGAAAGCTCTCGCTCGGAAACAGGAAGAAGCGGCGGACGAACGAGGTACCCGGTCGCCACGCAAAACAACGAAGAGCGAGTCCACTCGTTGGTTGTGTTGTGTCACTCTCAATCAACAGATCGCAGGGTTTTGAACTCCGCTGATCAGATTCGACTTGCTTGTGAACATGTAGTTGCGTTGATGGATTGCTGTGAACGTTCGCCCGTTACCTCGTCCTCACTCGCCAATCTACTAGAGTGGCTCCTGCATCACCTGTCGCTTCACTGCCTGTGGTTCGTTGTCCCAAAAAAGGCAAAAAAGCGTCTGCTAGAACCCGAGAATGGCGACGAGCAGGCCGCCGGAGACTCGGCTTACAGTCCAAACCACAGACGGCGGCCGATTGCCCACTCACGTTCATACAATCGGTGTTCTCTTCTTTTCGTTGCAATCATCTTACTCTCTAAGTGGATGCAATGACATGATGGAAACAAAAAGATGTTGCTTTTTGGCTTGCAGACGGCAAGAACGCGTGTGAAAGAACAAGTGCCGTCGAGAACTCTTCAAATTATCTGTGGCAGACAAACAGGCAAGTTTCCTGCTTGTTTCCCTCCAAAATGAAGAAATTTGGCTGTGTAGAAATAATAATTCCACTCGTGGTGTATTTTGTTCTTTTTATCGCTTGTGTCATCTGCAGAGTTGTTTCGGGGGATGTCGTCAGATTTGAGCGGGGTTTCCGCCCAAAAAAGCGATGTGATCTTCCGCGTGAGTTCAAAATAACGAGTCCATGATCCCCGTTCACTAATCGCCCATCAAGATCGATTTGTGGCACGGGCAGTAGCCCTCAATAAAAACAGAACAATAATCAAACGAGCATTTCTCAATCAAACACCACATGCGCGTGTCTCGCGTTACGTCAGGGTTGAACTCGGTGGAAGTCCGCCGCCACTTGCCGCTCGTTGTGCACGTGCACACGGGCGGGCAAGCGGAAAGAAGGCAACATTCCCGCCTCCACCCGCTTATCAAAGAGCGTCGAAATTTTCGATCGCCACTCGGCAACCTGTTTGTTCCTCCGCTCGCCGACCACAAAAGAACGTGCTCGGTTTGCATAATTCTGATGCAATCCCGACGAGCTCCCGTCCGATCGAGAGGGAAATCGCCGTTCGCGCGGGCGGCGGCGTCTTCACGTGCGATCTCAAGGTCGTCGCGTGAGCACAAAACACTGTGGTTTGATTGATGAAGTGGTCGGAGAAGTTTGCGCAAAAAGAAACAAACAAAACGAACAACATGGCAGAGCAAAGCCTGCATTAACGATCCTCAATGACCGCAGAAGACAGACGAAAGTGATTCGTTATCGTCAAGCCCACGGATTCAGGTGATCAGTTCTATTAGCTCTTTCCATCTGCAGTTCCCGTGCAAACAGCAAAGAAAACGGCCGGTGTGGGCGTTCCGCACGGAAATTTCCGCTGGGTGGTCGAACGGCAGGCGGGCGAGCGCGTGGAATCCCCCCGAATGGGCGTGTTCGGAGTGATCGCCGAGCAAAGTGGTCGTCTGCGTGTTTCTCGCGGGCGGCGGGAACTCGCGGGCGGGAATCTTCCAGGCGGCAGGCGGCTATAAAAAGCGGCGGTTGAACGTTGAGGTCAACTCAACAATCCTCCTCTTCTTCACTCACGGAATCCACTTAACTGAACGCAATGGTCTCCACTGCCGCCGTCGACAAGCCCCTCACGAAGATCACCGGTAGGCGCCCTCATTTCCGTTTGTTCGTTCATTCTCGCCCGTGTTCAGGATCGCTGGTCGAACGCCTCAACAAGGGCGTCGTACTGGGCGCCGAGGGCTACCTGTTCGAACTCGAGCGCCGCGGCTACATCAAGGCGGGCGCCTTCGTTCCGGAGGTCGTCCTCGACAATCCCGAGGCCCTCCGCGAGCTGCACCGCGAGTTCGTGAACGCGGGCTCGGAGGTCGTCGAGGTTCGTTCAAGAACACAATCAGCCAACGGTTATCGCTATCGTTTGCAGGCATTCACGTACTACGCCCACCGCGACAAACTGCGCGTCATTGGCCGCGAGGGCGACCTCGAGCCGCTCAACCGCCAGGCGCTGAAGATCGCGAAGGAAGTTGCTCAAGAGGCCAAAGAGACGAAGGGACTTGAAGTGCTCGTTGCCGGCAACATCTGCAACACGTGGGTCTACGACCCCAAGAACCCGGAGGAGTCGGGCAAGATCGTCCGGCAGATGTACGAAGAGCAAGTGGGGTGGGCGGCCGAGGCGGGCGTCGACTTTGTGATCGCCGAAACGATTTGCGACTTGGGTTCGTTTTTATCAGTAATCATCAGTGTTTACCTCTTTCTTTTAGGCGAGGCCTTGATCGCTCTGGAGGTGATCAAGCAGTTCGGACTCACGGCCGTGGTCACGTTCGCTCCGATCAACCTGGAGAAGACGAACGACGGCTACGACCTTGTGGAAGGCAAGAAATCCCATTGCTTGTACTCACTGAATCCTCTCTTTTCAGCCTGCCAAATCCTCGAGAAAAACGGAGCGGACATAGTCGGTTTCAACTGTCACGCCGGCCCCCAGACGATGCTGCCGCTCCTGAAGAAGCTGCGGGCGGCCGTCCGCTGCCCGATCGCCGCCCAGCCCGTCCCCTACCGCACCACGGAGAAGGAGTCCTCGTTCGTCCGGCTGACCGACAAGTGCACGGGCGCCAACCTCTTTCCTCTCGGCCTCGAGCAGCACCTCTGCACTCGCTTCGAGATGGCCGCCTTCGCTCGAAACGCGAAAGAACTGGGCGTCGATTACATTGGGGTGTGTTGCGGTGGAGCGCCGTACCAAGTGCGCGAGATGGCCGAAGCGTTGGGTCGCGTCGTGCCCTCCTCTCGCTACACCGCTGACTTGAAGCAACACGGAATGTAGGCTTTAAGAAGGTCAGAATAGTAAAAGGACACAAACTTGCAGGCTCGGCAGTGAGGAAGTCGTCAAGAAGCACCACAGCACGTTCGCCAACCAGTGGAAACTCGAGAACCGCAGCGGTTGATCACCACCTTCATTCCATTCCCCTTGTAATTTTATTTCACTTCTTGCACTCAATAAACTCGTCCCTTTCATTCCTCTGCAGTCAAGAAATAGGGGGCTTCACGGAACGTCGACCGTCGAACCGCCCGCACTCGAGCCAGCGGTGAAGTTCGCGCTCAGCGGGTCGTTGATCGAAAGGAAGCTGGGCGAGAGGATCTGCAAACGAAAGCAGTGGGCGGGCAGAAAGAAGATCAAACAAACCTCCATGTTCAAATCGCCTTTGCTCTGGAAGCCCAAAGTGAGGAGCGACGGGCTGAGGATTCGAATGGACAGGAAGGACGGCGAGTAGACGCGAATGGCGCCTGTGGCTGGACTTAACACGCTGACCAGCAGGGCATCGGGAGAGAGGGCGCGGGCCGTGAACGTGACCGGCGACAAAACGGACGCCAAAAAAGCTTCAGGGACAAGAGCGGCTGCGGAGAAGGTGAGCGGACTCAAGACGGAGGCGCGGAAGGCGGCCGGCGAGAGGACGCGGACGGTCAGGAAGCCGGGCGAAAGGACGGAAATAAAACGAGAAAATAATAAAGGTTTGTAAAACGGCTGACGACGCAAAAATGTGAAAAATCGTGACGATTTTTACAGCTGCTCGTGTAAAATCCGTCGAGTTTTGTACAAATTCGTCACGATTTTTGTCATTTGCACTTTTTCTCGGGGTTGTCAGCGATTTTTGCAAACCCTTGTTATTAACAACTTAAATCAAGAAGGCGCGTGGATCGAGAATATCGACCTGCAAACACACGAACACTCTTCTCTCCTCCATTCGTCCCGCTCACCCCGACGACACGCGCTCTCAGCAACTCCAGCACGAATGCCCTCGGCGCGAGGATGTAGTTGTTGACGATCGCAACGGCCCCGATTTGATTGACGAAAGCCGACGGGGCCGCCACTTCCGTCTGCCGCCTTCTTCGTCGTGAGTTTCCTGCTTGTGTGGAAAGTGCCTCGATCAACTGCTCCAACAGTCGGTCGTTTCGGTCGATGTGCATTTGAGTCAGCAGTTGATCGTGGGCAGACGCGTCTGAAACGTTGCCATTACGTGAATGAAGCAATTCTGACCAACTTTTCGCTCCCTGATCGGTGGCGTAGACCAGCCGAATTTGCTCGGAAGACATTCGAACGAATCCCGTTTCGTCCAGCTTCTTCTGCTGCTCGTCGTCCATCATCCTCTCGAGCAACGCTTCCATTTGCTCCATTCGACGCAGCTTCGAGTACACAACCTCCTCCAATCGTTGCAGCTCGGGGCCCAAAAGCCGCAAGAAGTCTTCCAGCCGACGAGCCGCTCCGCTCATCTCCAGCAGCAACTCGAGCCATTGGATCGTCTCGCACTCACTTCGCGTACTCAACTGCAAGCACTCGCATGAAATGAAAGGAGAAGTGAGGAGACCCACGGCTAGCAGTTGGGGCAGAGGAACCACTCCGTCGTTCGGGTGGAAGGAGAGCAACGGTGGCGAGAAGAAGCCCGCGTTCTGCTCGTCGGTTGTCGGAAAGACGTTCAGGATCTTCGGCGACAGGAAGGAGACCGTTCGCGACTGAAGATCGCCGACCAGCGCGTTCAGGCGGCCGGAAAGCGACGATCGTTTGGGCTCCCGACTGCCAAACTCCGCCGAGATGTTCATCCGTGAGAGGAGGCTGCAAAGAGGTGCTTAACGGCTTCAATGTTACTCCGGACTAACCTCTTGTTCTTCTCTTCCAATCGGCGCGCATAGCCGTCCACTTCGTTTAGAATGCGGAAGTATCGCTCGATTTCTCGCAGTTTCTTCACGTTCCTCGTAACACGGCCGCATCTCGCGACTTCGACCGCTCGCTTCGTTCTGCTGTTCGGCTGCTCGCTTGCTGCTTCGAATCGAAGTCGCGTGGAGTTGAAGTAGCGACGTCGAAGTTCGAAACGACGAGCTTTCGGCGGGCGTTTGTGGTCGAGCGGCTTCGTTCGTTTTGCTGCCGATTCGAGCGTTGCTTGCCGGTCGGCTGGCTGTCCGTAGACTTCCGTTCGATGGAGTTCCTGGCGTTTGCGCTCTGCGACCACCCGCTGGACGCACGTGGCCAACGAGAGCGGACTGTTCGCTTCTGCCGCACAACGCTCGAAAAGAATCCCCTCGGTTGGTGGGAGACTCGCGAGTTCCATTCGGGCTTTTGCCTGGAACAAGCGCTACAAGCAAGAAAAATTAAGTGCACGTACTTTGAAGAGGGTCATGAGAGCCGTTCGAGTGAAGAGAAGATCCAACTGCTCGGAAGAAAAGCGGTATTGTTGCCGCCCGACGACTGCAAGTTGGCGGAGAAATGAGAAAGGCGGTCAACGGCCAACCCACCCACTGCTCCAGTCGATACGATCAACAGCCAAAAGAGAAGTGAGTAGGCGAGTGCTCGAATCCACGCAGACATCAAATGAAACGCTCAATCGAAAGAAGACACGCGGAACGCAAGACCCGCGCCGCTTTCTTCTGCCGCTCGTTTGTTTGTTTTTATGCCCGCACCGCCGCCTGTTTGCTCGTCGTCGACGGCATTGCGCGATGAAAAAACGTAGTTTTTATGCGCGTAAGTGGGTGAGAAGAGATTGGATGAGCTACAAGCGACAGCCTGAGTGGAACTCGCATAAGCACGCAATATTCGCTTTCGTTTACGGTCTTCAAAAACACCCATGTTCCAATCTTCGCCAGAAGTCAGCCGCCTCGATCGCACCGTTTATTTCCGTACTCACGTGAAAGAACAACCCGAAGAGAGAATGAGATCACCAGTCCCACTCCATGCCAA